>BMAO01001959.1:0-23509 GCA_019973975.1 Trichonephila clavata
AACTAAAAATATCCTCAAGTATAAATTCTAAAGAAGATATGCTCATTAAATATAACCAGATGTATATTAAAAAATAAAATACTTCAATTAATAAAAAATAAATAATGTAAAACTAAATTAAAATGATCTTTCTCTGTAGAAATAAAAAATTTTTTTTCTTCATTATTCTGTAATAAATTGATTACGAACTATAGCAACAATCCAACTTTCAAGATAACCCAAGTAGGTGACCCCGATTTCGCATGTGTCGTACTCGTTGAATTGACAACCATATGCTTCGTTTCATATAAAGTCGCCAACACAGGAGCGAAAGTACATTATTTCAAGCTTCTCCCAGAAAAATATCGCAACGATTGCCTATACTGGAATCGTTGTGTGAGAAGAAAGGCGGCGTCTCATACGAAAACTTTTTTCACTCAACGAAACTAAATACTCAACTTTCCAGGAAACTGTAGATTTATATCAAAATTTGAGGACTTTATAAAAGAAGTGTTTCACGATGCAGCTTCAGTGATGAATTTAACTGAAGGAGTCAAGAACGAATTTTGCGAAAAAAACGAACAAATAAATAGAGCTACATAATACATAAATTACAGTTTTACAGTTTGAGCAATATGAACAGGTGTATAATTTGTACAAATCAGGTGTGTCCGCCCAACGACGGACACGCCCCCCCCCGTAGTAATTTTTTAAAAAAAATATTCTATCGTAAAAAAATTCTGATATTTTTGTATTAAGCTAGTATACTTGGACAAAACAAAGGTTAAAAAAAAAAAAAAAAAAAAACGTACAAGCGTACAAAACGTGTATTTTTATAATTAATTCTTGATTTCCCTTTTTTTTCAATTGCTTTTTGCGTTCTTATTACCTCAGTGACATTTATTTTCTTATTCATATCAAAGCTGTTTCAATCGAATTTCACGCAATTTTTTAAAATCATTCACCATCAAAATAATAAAACTTTTCTTTTCGGAACAGAATCTTTAAACTGAATTTATCCAAAAGATTTCTTTGAACTTCAAAAACGACTACATAAGAACAAAATTTAATAATATTTATTAAAAACCCCAGCTGCGAATTAATTCCTAAAATCAAGTAGATATGAAAAAACTGGCCAGCAAAACATTTAGGAAGCGATTTTTCTAAAACCAGTAAGAACCGGCTGAATCTCACCCAATGCCTTTTAAGTAGCAATTTGTTTCTCTTTAATAATACGCCATGGAAACCGAAATCCATTTCATCGACCTCATTTTCTTGACCCGTGACGGGTTTCTGCATTGGTAAATGTGAATGATACCGAAATTAAAACAATCATCGAAACGTGTTAGTATATATTTCAGTTTACTAATAAAATCAGCTTACTTTCATTAGAAAACCAATATTTCTTTAATTTTTAGTTATTCTGATTCGAAAATGAGATTCCAAAATCGTTTGGTTTTTTTTCTTTCTTTTTGTAAGTAAAATTCCAATGGAAGTTTCAAGTTATTAGTTGAGAATTCGAAAGGAATTTTATCTGAAATAAAAATTCACAATTGGAAAAGAATATTTAAAAAATTAATCTCTTTTTTTTCAAATGTTTACATTTTAAAAATAACTTTTTGTTAAAGTTTCCTGGAATTTTATCCGAAAACTTACGTAAAATATGTGCGCGGAAAATATTTTAAATGTATAACATATAGAGATATTTTTCTTTCATATTTTAATTGTTTTTTAAAACTTTTGTTGCCAATGAAACTGAGTAAAAAGTATAAATTGAAATATTATTTAATTTTTTTTTGTTCTTTAGAGCTCTTACGTTCCGAAATATGAACAAAATCCCCCCCCCCCCCATATATATCTGTTGATGGCATATGGAAAACTAAACATTTTTCAGGGATTTTTTTAATCGTTTTCAAACTTCCTATAAGATTTTATTATCTCCATTATTATTTTCTTTTATTTTTCAAAACTATTTAAAGATAGTAGTTATTAGAGAGTTTTCCCATTGTTACTGTTATAGGATATGCCAATAGAACTATTACTAGAGCAAGAAGAAAGAGTAATGGCTTAAATATAATTAAAAAGATTAAAAAAAAATAGGGATTACTTAAGAAATTTCAAAACAAAAGCTGATGCAAATATAATGCAAAAATATTTTAATAAACTATTAAATTTAGCTTCGTATAAACGTATCAGTTCGTCTCAACACAGTGCAGCAATGCTTTTCCAAACTTTTTATCGCCGCGGACCGGTCAACGTTTGATTATTTTACCGCGGCCCGATGACGGGGACATTTATTATTTATGTCTTAAATTGTTTTGTTTTAATAATTTTAATTTAGCCGTATTTAAACATGCTTTCAGAACAAAATACAGTTACACTAAAAACGAATATAAAGGGATTTAACATGGAGTAAAAGTGTTTTCCTTAAAAAGTCGCACAAACCCGAGAGAAATGCATCACAGTAAATAAAAATGGAAATAATTTAATGTTCTTGTGCGGACCGGTATCAGTCCGCGGCCCGGGGTTGGAGACAGCAGAGCTTCTCAAACTTTGTTTTCCCAATATACAATCATAATTTTCATCGAGTCCCCCCCCCCCCCTCCTTACAATAACAATGTATTGAATTCAATAATACTATGCTTTGAAGCTAAAGCTACAATACTTCTTTTAAATCTTAAGTGTCACCGGCGTATATAAAACGTCTCGCTCACCAATGCCCCGAACGAATATATACGTATTTCCGAAGTACGATCTTTTCTGTGCATTGCTATTCATAAAATTATTCCGAAGGCTTTGGAATGCAATAAAAAGACATTGAGTGTGTGTGTGTTTACGAAGGACTTACTTATTTCAGCGAATTTGCTTATTTATTCCTTTTCTCCCCCCCCTCTTTCATGGAAAACGGTGTCGTGGGGGAGCGAATCCCCTATTTTTTAATCGGCAGTTAAGAGATTAATTCTAAACCGTACAAATTATCAAGATAAGTACTAGTTTTTGTATATAATTTTATATATGACAAGGCCATGAGGTCAGTGGTAATTATTAAACTTGTTCTTAACTTAGTATTGCTGAATTAATAATCAAATACATTGTACAGTACTGATACAATTATAAATGTAAATGTGTATTTATTTCTTGTTATGTCAGAATGTGTTTTATTTGTATTTACTTTCAGTAAATAATTAATAACCTTTTGTTTTCAAAATGCTCGCGACCCCCTCATAGAATTATCACCCCCAACCCCAACCCCCTGAGCGTCGCACCCCACAGTTTGAGAAACGCTGCATTACAGTATATGAAAATGTCCGCACAAATATTCCCGAATCAGGGGGGGGGGGAGAAAGTTTCCTTTGAAAAATATTAAACTTTATTATGAAAAATATGTTAAAAAAAGAAATACTTTTAAATAATAATTATCGTAAATTACAAAATATTAACTAAGCATTTATTAAAAAATGTTAGTTTTGATATCCATAAAAGTAAAATTTGTAAAGTGTTAAATATATTTTTAAGCAATCATATAATATAATAAAATATAATTAACAACTGTGCATAAATTGCGAATACATTTTTACTAGAATCAGATACATCACTGAAATGAATTACAGTTTCTTTCAAATTTTAAGGAAATATGCTAGAAAAATGTCCACAAGTTGGAAAAAAAAAAAGAATGTTCTAAAAATAATAATCCACTTTAAGTCGCCCCGTTTAAATATACGTACACAGTCAAACTCGTAATTCTCTTAGTTATGTTCTTAGTCATTCTTAGTCATTTAGCCAAGTGCTGAAGACGACATTTGAGATGAAGCGTCACCCCCTTCTAACTTCCCCCCTCTGTAATATGATGACGGAGGCCCAGTTTTAGTTAAGGGTGCAGAAGTTTTAGAGAGTCCCAGCCTCTTGGTGAGTCTGCTGGACCCATATACACCCGGGAGAAGTCGCCCAATCCGTATTACTTACGTTTAATTGGTCGAGCCGGGGTGATAGATTCACCCAAATCCTTTTTTAAAACAATATTTTTATTGTACTAATAAAAATCGTTATTCTAGTGAATCATTTAATTAAAAGGAAGTATACTTTCCTTCTCTTTAGGACTTGGTAATTTTTGTTGATAATTTGAGGGAAAAAAATCCAATCCAACTGAGTTAAAATGTTCCAAATGTGCGTGACTTTTAAAAAGGACTTAAATCACGGACACTTTTCGCTGATATTGCAAGAATATTTGCAAGCAAAACTGTCATATGTTGTTTAAGTTATTGTAGTTTTATTGTCCTTAGAGGATCGACAAATAACATGTTGAACTTTTTGTTGCTTGTGTCTTTTTGACAGGGCACAGTATGTCTTGTACACTTTTGGCTTCATATCTTTTATGATGCAGTTCTTTAGGCAGCATTTGAAAATGTTCCTTTCAACTTAAATGTTTCATGTTCATCGCTTTTCTCAAATTTACTTTCGTTATAATGATTCATCAAACCTGATTTCGAAAAAATTGCAGAAAGTGTGTTAGGGAACATTTTTCTTATTCAACTGATTCTAAAATTAGTGCTTACAGCTATAAATATGAAATTAGCTCAGTAAATAAGTTGAATAAAATTGCCACTATTTTATTTAATATATATATATATGTATATATATATATTCGTTTTTATATGGTATCAGTGGCGCAACGTATACCCCCGCCTTGCTGAGGGGGGGGCAGCGTTCTAGAGGGCCCTAAGCCCGACTAGTGCCAAATACGTATCCTTTGTAGGATCTGGCTTGGGGTTCCAAACCTGACTTAGCAAGGGGGGGGGCTAATACTCTCTGTTACGCCACTGTATGGTATAATGTATACATTTTCTGAGATGCAAAGTTAACAAATGAATACAATCCATTTAAAAAGGTGTGTGTGTGTGAACCCTCCAATATCCTCCGCTTTTACAATATGGTCTTTGAGACAAAACAATTGCCCACTCTTGGACTTGTAAATGGAAATTTATTTTAATTTTAGTATATGCAGAAGGCAGTGGCGTAACTGAGAATATTAAGGTCCCTCTGCAAAGTCAGGTTTGGGACCCCGAACCAGAGATATTTCAAAGGATTGCAAAACCATAATATAACATAGGTTTTGAGCCTCCTGGAATCCTGTGCCCCCCTCCCGATGCGGGATTGGGGGGGGGGAGTACGTTACGCCACTGGCGGAGGGGTTAAAGGGAATAATTTTTAGAGAGAAATTTAACAGCAATATCGAAATTCTTCCATGCCTTTTTTTCTCTAAGCAAATCAGAGGGGAAAACAACAAAGAGAGAGAGAGAGAGTGAGTGAGAGAAAATCTATACATCAAATGTTTTGAGAACTACTTAGTAAAAATCACAGCTTCATAATTTGACACTTTTTATTAACTATTTTTAAATCTTTATAAAAATCAAAATAGAGATATGAATAAACAATGCTCAATTTTCGCGTTAGTTTTGCCTCAATATACACACATCGGGCACCTTGAAACAAATTTTAATTTCAAATAAATTTTTTTATACATTAATATGACAAAATTTCTTTTTTCTTGTTGGGAGCCAATAGAAACATATTTTATTCTAAAAAAATAACCTAACATGATTTTTTTTTTTTTTGTATGAGGATCATAATTACAAGAGAGATTTTAACGCGAGCCAAAATTCTACGTTATTTTAATCGAAAGTTATTGAGATTCGAAACCTTCTTATAAAGTAAAAATCATTAAATTCTCCAGATAATTAGCCACAGAAAATACTTTCTGAGTTTATTGATTTTACCAAAATTAATAGCACAAGAAAAAAAAATTAAAGCACTTTATTTTTTTTAACCAGACGACTTTCGACATCTATCGAACAGACGATTTTCGCAGTGACCTCAAATAAATTCTCCGAATACGTCACAGACTATAAATCTAGTTCCTGCCGACCGCAGGAAGTGCTAAGTCATTGTCCAATCAGTGTCTGCGTTATATTTAGTTAGTGTCTCTTTAATTTGCCTTTGAGAAAAATATGTTTAAATGGATCAAGTTTCTTCCTCATAATGAAATGGTGCAGTTTCAGATCGAAGAATTAGTTACAATGTTTCAGGCTTCATTCATATTCATTTTAATAGTTTAGCATAGTTAAAATTATGTTACCTTTATAAGGATTTTTTAAAATTTTACTTGCAATTTTAACGGGAAAAAATAAGAATTTTTATAAACATTTCTCTGAGTATTTGGCAGTAAAATCGTTCAAATGCTTTTTTGCTTTGAAAAAAAAAAAATAAGTTTACGATTAAAGTAAAAGTACTCTTAATCGTTTGGTTTCTAGCATTTTTCAGCAGAGGAAATATGTTTAATTAATTATTAATTCTTATATACCTTTTTTTATATGACTTTAGACTCGTAGTCTAAAAGTATTTCATTAAAAAATACAGCAATAAAATTAAAAAATAAGGCAAAATTTTTTTGTGATTTATTTGTATTCTGTGAATGGGCTGAATAATTCACAACTGACATTAGAATTGTTTTACTTGTTTAATTTAGATACAATTTCAAGTTTAATAATTAGGTAAAAATGTTCAAATATTAAGATTCTTCGAAAAGTTTTTCAAAATTAAGGTATCCGAACACGTTCGGAGTACTTTTTAACAAAATAGCATACTAAAACATTATAAATGCTTTTTTTATAGGACTCAATACCAATAAATGTTACTATTTAACTGTCAAAATTTAAAATAAATTACCTGAATTTTACAAAAATCACAATTATAAGTGAAATTTAGCAATATTTTTGAAAAACTTCAAAGCAGTTACAGAAAAAAGTAATAAACATATATTAGTAAAAGTATTACTAAAACAAATTAGCTGCATTTGTCTAGAAAATGTACTAAAATTTTAATTTTTTATTAAAATTTGAAAAATTTAAGAGGTGATTAAGTAAACATTATAAGAAGCGTTACATTTTTTATGAGACCATTATTTAAATAACAAGCCATAACTCAAAAAGTATTCACACAATAAGAAATATTTTAGTACATTCTCTAGAAAATAAGTATCAGGTTCAAAAAGTTTTATAGAAATACATTCGTAATATTTTGAGTTTTCAGAGTCGCTGATAGATTTTGAGCAATTTAAATGCCCACTTCTGGTAAATCAAAAATCCAATTCCGGTTTTTCTAACTTTATAAAATTGATTGTAACTTAACCTCTAGGTAGCGTAGAAACAAAACATAATCAGTCATCATAATAGTAATAATCATAAACGTAAAGTCAAAAGATAGCTCTATTCAATAAAATAAAAAACAAAAATATCTGTCTTGGCTGAATTTGGTCATTTTCAACGTGTTCGGTTACCTTAAGAAAAAAATTATCTATTTTTTGTGTAGTTTTAAATCAAGCGCATTTTATATACCTATTAGCGTTATTATTGTTGACAATTATAAAGGTGACCAACCGTCCTCCTATAGGGAGGACAATCTTTCTTTTATATAGGTTCTGTCCTTCCTCGAAAAGTATCCTCCTACTGCCCTCCTTTTCAATATTGTAAAACTAATCTGTTAATCTATGTATTCACAGATGACAGGCCGAATTACTCCCGTCATGTGCCGGTATATAATATGAATTATATGATTTATTAATGTATTGTGTATATAATCAGACATCGATGGTTTACATACTTCAACTACTAAAAGTCTTATTTTGAACGATTTAATCCTTCAAAATAAAAATCATGATTTGAAGAAAAATATATTCCTTTAATGATAACAGGAAAATTGTCAAACTCAGAAGAATCAAATCCGGGCAAAACCGAAAAGTTTACCTGACATGTTTCCAATATGCCAAAGAACGGTCTGAAACAAATATCACAGGAAATAACAGTTTTTTCAATGGTGTTTTTTGACTTCATTTGAAGTGTATTGGGCAGATATAGAGTAAGTGAATATTAAAGTCGCACTTTTCAGCTACACGAGGTTTTTGGCGACGGTCCGCGTAATTTTGAACCATGGTCAAGTGACGAGGACGGCACCTGAGCTGGCAGCCTCCTCTCATAACTACAACACCACACCAATGGGAGGATGTTTGAGCTCTCGACAAATTTAACGTGCATTGCTCCCCTACATAGCGGGTCTTCAGAGGCCGCAGGCTCGAACTCATGACTCGCTGGCCACGAGTCCGTTGCCTTGGCCACTTGGCTACCTATTAGTGATGGACCTCGCAAATTTGCGGTCAAGTGACGAGAACACTTGAATTGTTAACCTCGTCTCCGAGCTACAGCACGCCCACGGGAGGACTTTGAGCCACGATAGATTTAACGTGGATCAGCCTCTGTACGTGGCAGGATTTTAGAGTCCGGTGGACTCAAACTCATGACACGCCGAGCACGAGTCCGTTACCTTGACCCCTAGGCAACCGTGGCCGTAGCCTTTAGTAGAAACAGGATACGAACTCGTGGTTCGATGGGAAGAAAATCAATTACGATCGCTCGTTTGCACAGACGCAGTAAAATTGCGACCCCCCCCCCCGATTTCTCTGACGTCGTTCTCTGAAGCAGCATTAGAGCTATCGGCAATGGACCTCGTAATTTTGACACTCTCCATACTTCCACATCAATCAGTAAAAAGATGAAAACTTCCATTTTTCGGAAAATAATGCTCTTTTATGAATATCTAAACTATCCCCGTATTAAATGATATTCATTTGTAAAAGGCTGTACTGGACCATAGTTCAAAAGCATTCGCTTGTAAATTTGGCAATGGCATAACGACGGGAGAGGGGGCGATATGAGGATTGTAAAAACCCAAAAAGGATTGTTACATAATGAAATTTTAAGCAGAGATCACATCTAATAAAATTAAATTTTGACTTTTATACTTTCTTTCCAGTAAAAAATAATATTTGAAATCCTATATTCTGCAAAAACTTGAAAATAACTAATGACATTTGAAATTAATTCTGAGGTATGAAATGACCCCCCCCCCTCATTCAAAATTTTCTAGATAATTCGTTGTTTTCATTATGTACCAGCCATTATGTACGTTTTAGCCACAAACAAATTAATCAGCTGATCAAATAATTGTTTTCAAATTTTGTATAAGTTAAATTCACGTCTGCTTTCACCAATAATGAACTTAATTTTAAATATCTCCTTTTCCAGTGAAAAGAAATGTTTTATTCGAATGCAGTATTTTTTTTAATAATATTGTCTCTCTTGGTGGACAAAATTGTTTTTTGCTGAACTTTCCGTACAACATCTATTTATATATGTTCTCTGGTTAAAATTTGCAAAAATTTTTCATCTGTTTATTTGCCGATTTCATCATCGATAATGTTACATTTTTTAAAGAAGCTTTTCTTTTAATTTTACAGTTAATTATGTATTTAATATTAGACTGAAATTTTCAATGGTATAATTACAATTATGAATCACGTTATTTAAGTGGCCAGCTGAGTGGCGCAGTTGTTATGGTGCTGGCTTCCTGCACCCAAGTTTGCGAATTCGACCCCGGCCCAAATCGGTGGATTTTCATGATGCGAAAAATCAACAACGTCCATGTAGTATGATTATGCGGCGTGTAAAAAAACCCGTGAGTGCCCGTTTGGCTTGGATGCTCTCGGCAAAATTGAATGCCTAATACCATTTCGCATCGTCAGAGCTCAGATGCCTCCCTCTTGGGAGAAAACTGGGCGTCAAAATTACATTGCGGCTGTTGATATTGCGACGTTCGAGAAAATTAAGGGTAGCGTGAGAGTTAGGAAATCAAATAATCAGTTTATTTACGTCACAGCTATTAATTACAGTTCTTACGTTTACATTGAAGTTATTCATAAGATTGATTATTTCATTAGAGTTCAGAATATGTTACTTGTGAGGGAGGAGGCAACACAACCGTTCTCTTCGGTGTTTTCAACGGAATCTCTTTTCCACTTCATGGTCTTGGGATGGGGGCGGTTTCTTTATGACACCTCAAATTTGCACTCGGTGTTTCCGGCTCACCGGTGACCAGCCGTTGGATTTTCTCAAGGTCATAGGTTGCCGGGACGATGTCAGATGATAAGATCCCCCAATATTTAGGGGTGCACGTGTGCATAGGAATGGTGTTATCCTATCCACAAAAAGAAGCCAATTTTTCAGATGTGTGATGCGAAAACGTTACAGTATCCACCTATATGGCGCCGATCTTATCAGCTCCCGGGGAATGTACTAGGTCTGCTGTGGTAAAAATACTAATCCACAGCCCCATTTTAAAAATAATCATGTTATAAATTGTAGCGGTATTCCCAAAGTCTGTGCTAGTAACTCCGAGGTTTCTTTCCCTGAAAGATCTCGGTCTAAGCCCGATGCGGATGATCGAGAGAGACTCAGCCGTAACAAATCATACATACAAGTAAGATTGAAAGTAATTTATTAATTAGGTAACTTTAGTTTATGGTGGAAAAATCCCCTCGCCGGAACAAATTACTTAGAAACAAACACACTACTTATCTGACAGAGCCAACTGGAACACACGTCCCACTGTACTCTTTAGATTTACGAGTCTTTAGAATCCTGCTAACGCAGTGATCGCGAAAAGAGAACATACTAGTAGGATTCATAAGTTCCTGGAATGCACTTGTAACGTGGAAAAGTTTTGCAGTAGAGCAACTTACAATAACATTATTGCATTTCCCCCGTTTCTAAAATAAGTTTGTGCCAAATCACGTGGTTGGGGTGTTGCCACGACGTCGTATTTTGTAGACGGATGTATTTAGTTGTCGGCGATTGAAAGAAATTACGTTTGTTGAGCCGATAATGGATATTAAGCAGGATATTTGAAGCAGGTGTAAGGATGTGATACATTATCGTGAACGCGAGCTTTTTGAGTGGCATCGACGTTTCAGAGAAGGCAGGGAAAGTGCCGAAAACGACAAACGCTCTGGACAACCACAGACTTCCCACACCGCTGCAAACATCGAAAAGGTTTCTGCTGTGGAACATAAGAACAGGCTTCAAACAATAGCCGAATCAGTTGGGATACCCTCGGCCACATGTCAATGGTTACTGACTGAGGGTCTTAACATGCATAGGGTGTGTCAACATATAGTTCTCCTGTTAAACGAAGACCAATTTGCAGATGAAGTTAAAGGTGCATCACAGACTGGATTAAAGGAAATGGCTAAAAATCGATTCCAGGAATGTTTCGATGACCTCTACAAGCCATGGCAAAAGTGAGTTATTACTCAAGGGCCTTATTTCGACGGAGGATGTGTTTCAGCAGTTCAATTGATAATATTTTTAAAGTTATAGACTCAGTCCGGAAACTTTTGAATTTTTCTTCGTATATCTGACACATTTGTAATTTAATGAAGTACTATAACTTCAAAGAAGATAATATGAAATTTAAGACTGATAGACATTTTTGGTTGGTTAGAAAGTGAATCAGTTTTATTGATATAAGGGCTATTGGCAAACTCTTGTAAATTGATACACACACACACACGAATTCTAAACTAACTAAATTCTATTTGTGAACTAGCTAAGAAAAAAAAAGGAAAAAAAAAAAAAAGGAAATGTGTGTGTGATAAAATTGTAAGGAGAAAGGTCAAATGTAGAATAAGACCGCTAAAGTATTTACATATGCATAAACTGATACCCAAGTTGCTTGGTAGAAAAAAAAGCTGTATTTTAAATCCAATACTTAGATTAAGAAACTGTGCCAGAGGGATCATTTTTCCTGGAAAAAAGAAAGTTAAATTCCCGTTTAAAAACAAATAAATATTCGCCTACTAGAAAAATCATTGCCATGACAAAACAAAAATAAAATCAAGATTTTGACCGAAAAAATTCTGAAAAAAGTTTTTTTTTCTTCTGTGTGTAAAATGCTGCTTCTGAAATATTTAAGAAAATAATTTCCTATTTTTTGAATCTGGTTTGGAATGATCTGATTCATACTTTTACTAGTTTAGCGTTACTTCTCATCAGTGGCGTAACGGAGAATATTAGGGCCCCCCTGCAAAGTTAGGTTTGGGGCCCCAAGACTGATTTCAACATGATTACAACTTGGTGTTCAGTCAGATTCTTGAGCTCTACCCCCCCCCCAATTCGGGGGGGGGGGGTAGGGCTCAATGCCACTGCTTTTCATACTAACACAACACGTCGAATTATATAACCAAAAAGAAGGAAAAGGGAATATGGCAAAGAATGTCTTCATACATGGAGCCTTTTGGCCTTTCGGCATTCAGCCTTTTCGGAATTTTTTTTAAATATAATATTTGGTTGTCCCCTCTTAATTTCTAAATAACGTGTTTATTTAGAGCCTTTTATCCAACCGGTTCATAAATTAATGGCCTTTTTTTTTTCATTTGAAAGAGCACATACGCCGTGAGAAGAAATTTAAAGCACATTTCTGCATGCAGCTATGGCAGTTCATCGCGTTTTTGGTCAATATATTTCATTTGAAATATCCAGAAATCCATCTGTTATAAGTATAAATTATATTTCATATTTTTCAGCAGAAAAAAAACAGCTTGCGGGTTTTTTCTGGGTAGAGCAATACTATTTTTGTATGAAAAACAAAATATGAGAATGAATGTGTTTTGGGTGCATTTCCTTGTTTCTTCACCTAACACACACTGTTTAATTCTTCACTTCAAGGTTTTTGTTAAATGTTTTGTTCTGTTGAAATATAGAAGCATTGTTGTGTTGGGCTTTGTTATTGTTTTGAACAAGAAATATTTGAGTGAGAGAGAAGTATGCTTATTTCTACTCTGCGTTGTTACAATTTAGAGCGTAACATTTTTCTTTTCGTTGGCAAAAGCTGAAAGGTATTTGAAAATAAAATGCCGTATCATTAAAAGAACGTTGAGTAACTCTTCGAAAGAGAGCCAATCTCTTATTGTAATGCTTAAGAGTCGTGACTCAACTCTTGAATAGGAAAAGTTGAAAGGAAGTAGATTAAATGGTAATAAAGCCTAAATTTGCAAGAGCACTCTCGAATATATTTGAATTAAAATTGGAAGATAAAATATCAAAATTCATCTTTTAATCAAATGAGACTATTTTCAGAAGTTTGACCTTCATCATGCTCTGTTTCATGTCAAAAATGAAATAATACTCAAAATAATTTTAAGGAGAAAAAAACACGAGTTTATTTCATTTCAATTCAATATGATATTTTTAATGAAGAATCTGTGACCTTTTTTGGTCAACAAAATAAAGAGTTTGCATAAGCAAATTATTTTGACAAAAAACGCCCCATTTAAGTTTATATTTGACAATAAATGCACATGGTCTTAGAAAAATCAATCATCCCTTAAAATAATACAGTAGAACGTAGTTTATCCGAATCAATTGGAACCGGACACCGTTCGGATAACCGAAAACTGAATGCGATCCATGCAGTATATGATACTGGACACAAAACAAACATTGAAAATCATCACATGCGGGAAACGTGCTTGAATAAAAAAGCCAAATAGGTGCAAAACGTCGCAATTTTATCTTGAATGTGGAAAATAATCACTTATTTTTCGCTGTACCATTGTGCACCTTCGTTTTTTCACTGCAAGATCTCTGATTCTCTTCAACAGCAGTAGTTGAGTAAGACAGCACTCTGATTGCTGTTTGTATCACTCCATAGCTGGCTCTAACGCAGAAACGCGTCAGCATTTGATGAACCCTTGCTACTTTCGTTGTTATTGTCCTCGTCTTCCTCCGTTTCATCGTCGACAGGGTCGGATTCTTCTTTCACGGAAGTCACAATCTCGTCATTATTTAGCATTTGAAATCCAGTCTTCTGCATCGCATGCTATCCAGGTTTCTACATCAACAAAACTCAACAGTAGAGCACGTATAGATCCCCTCACAAACTGACCTGATATTCCGCGCAGATGTTTATCAAATCACACAACTGAAATTCCCCAAATATCCCTCACCTACGGCTTTCCGGTCATTTTTGGCCTCACAGGAAACAAATGTTTAGCATTGCATTGTTCGAAAACGTATCCGGACTTTGGTTCGGATATTTGACGTTCCGGATAATAAACGTTCGGATGAACGACGTTCAACTGTAATAATAAATCGTTCAATAATTCAAAATAGTCAAATTCAAAAATAAGCGTTTTTCATCAGTATCTATAAGAGAAAATTTACATTGATTTCTTGTTGAGTGTTGAACAGGGACACAGCCAAAAAAAAGATAAAATAATACGTCACAGCCACGTGATAACTGCAATCACGGGTTTCCAGCTAATGAGTTTTGTAAATTCACGTGTCATCATAGACATATGATCAATGCGATCTCCTGCTTCCAGCCAATCAGTTCATATGTTTCGCTGTTGCCAACTTTTTCTATTTTACTGAAACTTTCTTTTAAAAAGAACATATTTATCAGCAATAATAACACACATACATAAACGAAATGCACCTGCTTTGAAAATACACGTATATTATAAGATTTTTTTTCAATTCCTACTTTAGCTCACACACTCTCTCTATATTTATCTTGTTTAAATTTTTAATCGTTAATAAAATGCATTTTAAGGCCCTCAGTTGAACTGAAATTTTATGTACACGCTCATTTTAGATGACAATTAATTAATAAAAATTAATTGATTAAAACTAATTATTCAAAGAATTATATACACAGCCACGTTGGCATCATTTTTGGCGACTTGGGTCAAAACTTGAAAAGGTTTTTTTTTCTCACATTTTAAAGCGCTCATTTGAGCTGAAATTTTCTATACACTATTGTTTTGGGTACCAATACGGTAATTTAATTATAATGAATTAAAATTAATTGACTGAAATTAAAAAGAATTAGTGATACAGCCACGTTGGCTTCATTTTCAGCGACCTGGGTCAAAACTTTAAAAGATTTTCTTTCCTCACGTTTTACACGTTAAATCTGCCGAGAGCTCAATCGTCCTCCCGTTGGTGTGGTGTGGTAGTTAGGAGAGGGGATGCCAGCTCAGGTGTCGTCCGCGTCACTTGACCATGGTTCAAAATTACGCGGACCGTCGCCAAAAGCCCTCGTGTTGCTAATCAGTGCGACGTTAATATTCACTCACTCACTCACTTTTCTCACGTTTTAAAGCATTCAATTGAACTGAAATTTAAAAAACATGATTGTTTTGGGTGACAATACGACAATTTAATGATGATTAATAAAAATTAATTGCCACTTAATGTTATGATTCTGTCATATGTATATACATATTTATTTTAATTGTAACTATTTTATGAAAAGTAACTAAAATAAAAAAAACTTTTGTTGATCTAAGTAGGAATTGACTTAAAATTTTTTTTTAAAATTACTTGCTTAAAATTTGATCAACTTTTTGTAGAATCTTAATATTTAAACATCTTTACCAAATTGTTATATTTGAAGTTTTATCCAAATTTTGCATGTAGAACAAGTATAAATCTAATGCCAGTTTTGAATTCGACGGAGAACACATGATTACTTTCATCACGTGATCATCATGAATTTAATATCCAGTCTTCTTAAAGAAATTTATGGAGACATGATTCTGTTTAGAAACCAGAAACGGTTTTACGCATTTATTCCAATCTCCTGTTAATGAAACCTTAGCACAATGGTATGAGCTTCAAATTTGGTAAATAATGTGGGTTCAAGTCCTGATTCCGTTCAAATTTTTCTCAGTTTCTTGCACTCAACTTGGAATTCATATCTGTGTGCAAGTTATAAAAAATTTGGAAAGAGTAAGATATCGATTTTGATCATATTCTCGTCTCTTCACTGAGGCTAAAGGCCTTATCACACGTACATGTATTTGGAGCCATTTTTCTTTCACCGACAATTTCGAGCAATTTTTACTCGATTGCCATAGCAACGTCTTCGAACAACTTCGTGCTAGTGAGCTGAAAAAATTGTTCGAAATTAAAATTGCTCCAAATTTCAACCAATAGGGTTCTTCGTCTCCCACGTGAAAACAAGATGGCAGCCTCGTCTTCGTCAAACGCAGTATCAGAAATATACGTATTAAAATGGAACGAAATGATACATATCGTTTTTTTTACGGCAACCTTTCACCCTCAGCTGCTTCAAAAAATTGGGTAAAACGGTTGCTCGAAAAATGCATGTGTGATAAGGCCTTATAAATTATGAAATTCGGTACAAACTGTTTATCAGAAACGTTAATTTTAAAAAAAATAGTTCTTGTTCGAAAATAACGCTAAATTATTATACATACTGGACAATGAATTAGAAACCTTTGAGATTTGCATTTGAACACATGATAGAGATGAAGTATGCCATTTTTTTTTTAATGATTTGGTTAACACGGGGTGGGGTTAAAATGCTTGCATAAGTAAGGTGTAAGAGTGCTTTTCTTGAAGAACGTAAAATGGGGAAAACGACATATCTTTCACCATTTGAAAAATGGCTTATTTTTTATACCCGTTTCACAGAAGATTTCGGAGACAGCAAATCTCTCTCCCTGGGTTCTCAAAAGCAGCCATATCAGAGGTTTTAAAAAATTGGAACCAGAACCCACAGTTCTTCTCTGAAAGACGTAACTGCATTTCGAGCAAGGGCCTAGCTACTGCCGTATCAACTGTTTCAATGATATGAGGCCCCCAAGCTAAAGGGGCCGCAACATGTGTGTGTAAGAAAAATAATACTAAAATGTTTTGGGGGCCATCCAAAAGGGCCCCCAAAACATTTTGATACAGGGCCCATTCAGGACTAGCTACGCCAGTGATTTCGAGCATAGTTTTCCAAGAGCGTGATCGGAGTCCTCTCCGATGAATTATACGACAGAACATGAACTCTAATGAGCTTCAATTGACACAAATCGTTAACCAAGGCTCTTCCCAACAGATTTCAGCTCGAACCATGCGCAAAGAATTGCAGAGGATTGGAATGCGTAGTCCTGTGAGAAATGCAAAAATGCCTGTGAGAAATGTAAAAATTTCTTTGGAGTGGTGTCGGGAAAGAAGACACTGGGCATCTGAGGATTGGAAACGGGTAATGTGGTAAGACGAATCACGCTACGCCATATTTTGAACTGACGGAAGACATCGAATTTGGCTTGAAGATCACAAAGCCATGAACTAATCTTCCCTTATTTGTACTGTACAAGGATCTGGGGGGGGGGGGGTATCATGATACAAAGTATGTTCTTCTGGCATGGAAGTGGTGCTCTAGTGTTCCTCGAGGGTAAGCAAACAGCCATGAGATACCTAGATGCACCGGCAGATCAAGTGCACCTTGCAATATTGCATTTTTTGCCCGGATGGTGACGAACACTTCATGGGAAATAATGCAATTTTTCATAGTGTCAGAAGTGCTCAAACTTGGTTCGCTGAACACCAGTCTGACTGCCAACAACTTCCCTGGCCACCACGTAGCCCAGATCTTATCCCCATAGAAAATGTGTGAGATCAGATGGAAAGACACATCCAACAGCACTCACCCCTTCCATCTAATTTACAAGATCTAAAAAGTTGTATAGCCAATGCATGGTATTCTCTGGACGTAAATGCACTCTAGAAGCATTTAGACTCGATGCCCAAACGAATCAGAGCAGTTATCCGTGCAAAAGGTCATTCAATAAAATATTGATCTTGGGTTTCTAATTCATTGACCATTGTGTGTATTTTATCAGTAAACAATAACTTTCGTTTTATCAATAAAAGAAGTATAATGATTTTTTTGAAAATAATTATTTTTAACTGTATTACATTTTATCAATAGCTTATTTTTCTGTTATTTTGTGAAGTTCGATTTTATCTTTATTGCATCATTTAGAATGACTTTAAATTCTTTTCGTTCGAATCTATTTCCTTCAGGAAATGCATATTCATATCTTGAAATTGGCTTACATAAATACATAAAAAAATGCCTCCTTTAGTTATACTATATGAGGCACTTTCAAGAAACAGTCATGAGAAGATGTATGATAAGTTGAGTTTATCTTCAGCAGCAATTTTTATTACACTTCCTTTTATAGAAGCTAATACTGAATTTAAAATGATGTACATCGGGTCAGGATTAAGCTACACCCCCGCATTGCGGAGAGGGGCAGGGTCAGTTTATCCACTGTACGCTTGGGGTGGGTGTCCAGGGGCTCGAGGTCCGGAGGGGTCCAGAAGGGCCCGGATAAGCTTGACTTAACCAGATTTTCTGGTTATAACTATCAATCCTCCAGTGCCAAGGGGGGTCTGTAGTTCTTCTACACCCAGGGGCTGAAATGAACTTAAATCGGCACTAGGGGGCAGGATTCTAGGAGGCCCAAAGCCTGACTAACACTAAGTACCCCCCCCCCCCCTTGTAAGATCTGTCCTGGGTCAAAATCGGCTGCGGATTGGTACTTTTACCATGGCAGACCTAGTACATCCCCATTTGTAACCATCTTTAAGTGTTACGGAAAACATTTCCTCAAAAAGATTTTTAAACTAAAAAACAAAAAATTTATTTTATGCATGTATTTTAAAATCACTTTATTGTTGACAAATATGCGCTTTGTAAAACAAAATTCCAGCAACAAACAAAAGTTGGTAACAGCGAAGCTCATGAACTGATTGGCTTGAAATACAGGTTTCTATTTATCACGTGACTTTGACGCCACAGGAATTTATGCACTGAACGATTGAAGACTCGTAATTGTAGTTATCATATGACTATGACGTTGCGTGAATTTAGCCCATTATTTATTTTTTTGAATTTTGTTTTTGTCTGTTTAGTAGAATAGTCTCAATTCATGTGACATCACAGTCACGTGATAAATGCAATTACGTGTATCTAGTCAAACTGTTTGCTGTTGCCAACTTCTGTTTTTTTGCAGAAACTTTTATTTAAAATGAACTTGTTAATCAACAATAATGATGTGCAAATTGGTATTCAAAGCTCACTTGGTGGGAAAGTACCTATATTATATGAGAAAGAAATTATATTAAACTAGCTGGTACACCCGTTCATCGCATGGGTGAATTGAAAAATTCAACAATACAGATTGAAGGATAAAGAAGTTTTTAATGAGTTAATTTTAAGTGCGTTGCAAATTTTTTTTTAAAAAAAAGCTTTTTGCATACCTCAGCTGAACAAAAAAAAACCAAAAAACAAAAAAAATCACATTTGTTAAATTTTAAGTTTGAAGGTCGAAGACCTGACAAAAAGGATTTTTTTTTATAATTACAGGGCCCCGTAACTATCTTGTGGGTCGATTTTTGAAGACGCCTTCCTAAGATAATCTCTGCTCAGCAAAAATAACACATTGTTGCAAATTTTGTGTAATGAACGCTTAAAATAGAGTAAATAATTTATTTCTGGATGTGTAATACGTCAATATTACTTTCTGTTGTATTTGTTTTATGTTAAAATTATAATATTCGCAAGCAACGCTGTTCCTTACATTATAATGGCGTTTCAATGGAAACATAGCGAAATGTTGGTGATAGAGCCAAGTTGGCAACATTTTTGGCGACCACGTTGGCAGCGATTTCCTATACACAAACATCCATTTATATAAAAAAGATCGATTAACATTAAAGGAGAACCATCCCAACCAAATTTCTCTATGCTTGGCGACCATGTTGGCAACTTGGTGATTGATTGAACAGTGCAGAAGTTGGTGTGCTGTAGCACCACCTGGTGAGGAGCTGCAACAGAGAGGTTAGTACATAAACCTTCTCCACAAAAAATACATATACATGCCAATTTTCATAATGATCGGTTGAACGGTGTTGGAGTGTGAAGCGATTTCATATATACAAACATCAATTTTTATGTTTTTAGATTTTAAAAATATACCAACAAGTATTTATGTGAGCTTTGAAATTAATGGAAAACACGTGATTTGCATCTGTCATATACATCCCATTTTGAATTTTCAGTCTTTGAGATCTTATAGTTAAATTTAATAAGTTACAATTCACAACTTGAGTAACTTATTATTATTATTATTATTTACATTAGAAAGTAAACATAAATAAATATGTTTGTTCTTACATGTATTAGCTTTTATTAAGTTATCAATCTGTTGTAAACTCATATCTGCGTATGAGATTATTCGGGTTCTAAATCAGGAAATATTCATTTGAATTGTTGTTGTTACTTGAATTGATAAACCTTTTATCGGTTGAAATGATATGAGGAGAGAGGTGTTTGAAAAAGACAGTATTTTTAACATCTTAGGTTGTAGACCACTTCTGAGATATGTTTTTCTATTTCGTTTTCTTACGTTTTGGAAGACTTAAATATTTTCCCCTCCCCCACACAGGATTTCTGTTATAAATTAAGTAATTTAAAAAGTATATTTTGAAAAGCCTTGTATGGAACATGCTTACGTCTTCCGCAATGTTAATGTCTTATAAAAATTTTGTAACTGATCAGAAATTTGTAGTGGTACTAAAATTGAATTGTTTGACTCTACACATGTCACACTCAAACTTAGGAAAAGCATCGGACAATTTGGAGGATCTAGTTTTGAGCTTTCCGTTTTGAGTTAATCTCTACTCAACAAAAGAAACATGCTTACCAAATTTCAAATCTGTTGGTCTAATATTTCAAAAACGGGAATTTTTATCAACCCTATCGCCCCTGCAGGCTACTTGAGAGTGGATTTTCCCCAAACCCCTTCTTATGGATCTATACTCAACCAAAAAGAAACATGCCTACCAAATTTTAAATTTGTAGGTCGAATAGTTTCTGATATTTCATGATGAGTGAGTGAGTCGCTTTTCTCGTATATAGATTTAGAGTTGAATAAATAATTTAAATTAGAATTAAAAGTATAATTTCATGATAAGTTCATTTGAAATAAATAATTTAAATTAGAATTAAAAGTATAATTTCATGATTAGAGTTCATTTGAATTAAAAGCATTTATTAAACATTGGAAGATAAAAAAGAACACTTATAAACTTACTTTTTTCAAAAAAGAGTATTAAGAATCATTTACTTGATTGACAAGTAATGTTCCGCTTATACATTTTATTTCTTCATTTCAGACCGATGATCGACAAGGTCACCTGCGAAAAGTAATCTCGTTGTGATGTTTGAGGCGTTAATTATATATATTCAGTGGGTACAAAAATTATTTGCACACATACATTTTTGTTCACAATTTACAATAAAAGGCATTAAGAAATATAAAAATTGGCATTTTGAAAATAAAATAAGCCTATTCATTTAAATTAATTACAAAAAATACAATAATATCAATAAAAAACATTTTTTGCAACAAAATTGAAATATCTTATGTTAAAAAAGTATTTGCACACTCAACTCAACTTTAGCAAATTTGCATTTTTTTTTGTTAATTATTTGACAGTCATCCCGCAGTAAATGACATACGTAAGACGACTATAAAAGGAGGTATTATCGAAACTTTATCAGTTGATTGTTGATTTCAAATTGTAATGGCACCTAAGAAATCTGAATCGCCGATTTCGTTGCGAGAAAAAATTGTTTCTCTACGTGAAAATGGCCCAAGTTATCGATAAATAGGTAAAAAAGTAAATGTTTGCTTCTCTACTGTTCGGTATGTTATAAAACGTCATAAAGAAAGAGGATATACATCAAATAACTTGCGCTCTGGACGCCAAAGAAACTTTCACTGCGAATTAAGCGAAAAATCATAAGAGAAGCATCGAAAAATCCATTTGTTAGTGCAATTACATTAGCCAATGATGTCGCTTCAACATCTGGAGATTAAATCTGTGCCCAAGTGTTCGAAATGTCCTGCATGATGCACAAATTTATGGGATATCTCCAAGGAAAAAACTTCTCATAACTGAACGAAATAGACTGAAGAGACTTGAATTCGCTAAGGAATATATCAATAAGCCAATTGATTTCTGGAAAAATGTCATATTCTCCGACGAGAGTAAGTTCAATATCTTTAAATCAGATGGCAGGAAATTAGTTTGGAGAAAACCTTGTACTGCTTTTCATACCAAAAATGTGTTACCTACAGTTAAACATGGAGGAGGTTCTGTTATGATTTGGGGGTGCATGGCTAGCAAAGGAGTTGGTAATTTGTGTTTCATTGATGGGAATATGACAGCTCGAACCTATATTGATGTGTTGCGAGATAACTTGCCACAAAGTGCAATAAAATTGGGTATCAGTAATTTGTACTATTTTCAGCAAGACAATGATCCCAAGCACACTGCCGGTATAACACGTATGTGGTTGCTTTATCATGTACCCAGAAAACTTGCCACTCCACCACAATCACCAGACTTAAATCCTTTGGAAAATTTGTGGAATTCTGTGAATTTAAAAATAAGAAAAAGGAAGATTTCAAGCAAATCTGCCCTTAAACAAGCCCTTATTGAAGAGTGGTCGAATACTGACCCTACTGTTACAGAAAATTTAATAAATCAATGCCAGCAAGATTACAAGCAGTAATAGATGCTAAAGGAATGCATACTAAATATTAGTTGTTTGAAATTTGCTTATATATTTTATTTCTTTTGTATTCATGCAGGTGTGCAAATACTTTTTTGACACGAGATATTTTAATTTTGTTACAAAAAAGTATTGCTATTTATATAATTGTAATTTTTCTGTTTGTTTTGGATGATTAAACTTATTCTGATTAGGCAATACCACTTTTTTTATTTCCTAATGCTTCTTTTTATGAATTGCAAACAAAAATGTAGGTGTGCAAATACTTTTTTTACCCACTGTATATATATATATTTGTTTCAATGTGAAATTATTTATATTTCACATTGAAAAAAATGTAATACTTTTATGCACTAATTTTTTATATAACATGAAGGCTCAAACTCTTTTTTTAAATCTTAAGTTTTTTAAAATCATAGCCTTGTGCCGGTATATCGAACAAAAAATATAGCAAAGAATTAGATTTGGAATTTATGTTTTTTTTCCACAACTTGAAAAATAACAGAAATTTAAACAAAGTTTTATTAATTACGGGAAATAGCCTTTAAAAAAATATTCTGTTGCAAATTGACTGTATCCAACCTATAAAATAAATTAAATGCCATATATTTGTAATGAAATGAATGCAACTAAAGCGTTAAGTATGTTTGCGAATTAAGCGATTGGTTGACCGATTATATTGGGTAATAAATTCACAATCCATTGCTTAATGTTAAACACACGACGCAAACAAAATAAAAATAACGAAAAAACAAATCTCTTTGCAAAATAGCAATTAAAATCTGTTGTGACGAAACTTAAAAATCATAGAAATTGTCGTTTGCTATGTTCAAACTCGAAAACGCAATAAAAATAATGAAAAAAAAGTAGGTCGATCCCTGAATTTGACATACATAATTGCTTCAACGAGATTTTTACCGTTGTCTTTTTCCCTCTGTCGATAGTAGCAGTAAAACGGTAGCCATTTTCATTCGTCAGTGTTCCGACGAATGATGCCAGTATACGGCCGAATTATTTGCTATAAGTAATTCGGAATTTATTAATAAAAAATGATATGCTTCGACTATGAGTAGTCTGAAAAAAAATTTCTCGCTTGGCTTTATTAGATTTTGTTTATCTCAGAATAAATTTAGAATATCAAAATTCCATTCGTCTTGAAAAATATGTATTTTTCATTCTTCGAAGAATTTATTTA
>BMAO01001960.1:0-24443 GCA_019973975.1 Trichonephila clavata
TTTTCAAATTAAAATTAAAATCATATAAATATATCAAAGTAAATAAAATATTTGCTAATGGATAAGTCTTATTTGCCGGTAGGAAAAATACAGGCAAAATAACCAAAACTAAAATGCATCATAACATTGATCAAAAACTTATTTTGCCAGCTGCAACTGAGGACGTAAAAATTTTTTTTGAAAATAATTTTGTCATAGAATTGCTGTCCATATCTGTAGTAAATGATATTGTTGTCCATCGAATAAATGCAGTTACAGATGTACGGCATCAAAGTGCATGTCAAAATGTTATCGATTTTAACAATGAAGCAGCAAATCACAAAAAAAGGACGTTCATTTAGTTGTCTATGTTCCATTTCGTGATGATATGAAAGCAATAGAATTACGTGTCTGTAACTCATCAGAACTCAAAGCAAAAAGGCTTTCATTATTTGCTATCTTAAATGGTTTTATAAATGAGGCAAATATATAGCGGAAACTCTGCGTCGGAATATGCACACATGGTACTTGTTCAATGTCTGGAAGATTTTAAAATATACATGCATTCGTGGAACAAAAATCTCCACAATGTATCTAAACACACTACATGGTCCGTAGAATAACTTTGGCTTTCAAAAATGAGTCCTGTAATTCTTTGTTACTGCTTTATTGCGAAGCAAGATGATTATGAACTAGGAAACAGGGAAATAGGCTTGTGAGTTAAGGGATGAAATTGCCGTTTATCTGGAAGAAAAATATGAAGAAGTGTTTTTGCACCTGATTTATGATAAAATTGAGCTACATGTTTAAAATAATAGAAAAACTAACCATTTAAAATACGAGATTTTCGGAAAAACTGGTAAAAAATTATCGAGTTTTTGTTTACAGAGAATCAATGTATAGGCATAGCGTTATTTTTTGCAATTTCAGTTGTGGAGGGGAGAGTGATAAAAATTATTATACACACAAAGTGTGAATGATTTGTCCACGTATTTATCTAGAATAGAAAAGAAGGAAAAGAAAAGGAAAAAAATTTACAGATTTTTTTTAAACTATAAAAATTATTTTACCATGATTGAAAATGATTTTAAAATGTACGAATATTTTCTAGCTGATGATAACTTGATAGCATTTCACAAGTCTAGGAAACAAGTATAAATCTATTTCAAAAGGTTCTCAAAGATCTATCGACTTTAAAGAAAGAAATCTTTATATATTTGACAGGAGGTAATTAGAAGATAATTCATTTGATAATACAGCTCAGTTAATTACTCATTGCATTTTGCTCAACTATAGCAATTTGCATTGCGAAACTGTCTTTCCTGCAGTAATTGCTTTGAAGATAAAATATTCATTTCAGCTAAATATGAAAAATAACTTTTAAAGTGTACATTTCTAATATTACAAACTTTAACTCGGAAAACTTCCGTCTTCAAGACATGTCTTAGCGAGTCTCTTATAATTACTAGGGCTTAATTTAGTATTTGTAGCTTAGTTATTAAGTACGTTATACAGTACTCTGATATAATCCTATTTATAAGTGCATTATAGCGGTTTAAATGTGTATTTTTATTATTTCAGAAGATTTTTGTCTTACACATTCCTTTTAATTAATTATTAATTTTTAGTAATATTTTTTCAATATGCTCAATTCCCCTTTTAGTGTCTTCTTGCCCCCTAAACGTATTCAATTTAAAGGATGAAAATCACTGAGTTAAGCCCTTGACTGCCAATTAAAAGTTACGCGTTTCGCTCCCCAGTGATATGCGATATATTTATGGAAGGAGATTATAAATAAAAGCAATAAGTTCTCTGAAATTATTAAATCCATCAAAAATACACTATAAAGGTCCTTTTATTCCATTCCAAAGCTGTATTAATAGTTTTACTGATAACAGATCAAATAAAAGCCGTATTTTGAAATATCCGGTTGAGCGAGGTGTATATATATAGAGAGAGAGAGAGAGACTGTGGGTAGTTACTAATTATGACCTTACAATTTCGATAGATTTTTTTAAATGTACTACTAAGAAGCTTTAAAAGCTTTATTTTAAAAATTCTTTCTTTAAAATCAAATTAAAATCTTAAATTTTAATTTATTTTTTGTATTTTTGTTGTTTTTTTTTTATATATATATTGCATCCAAATTTCAATCAATAAAATAAGTATCTGACTTGGACTATCTGGGAGTATCTGGCTATTTTAATAGTCTTTATTTTTAATTGTAAAATAAAGACACTTTTTGCAATATTTTCACAAAAATTGTTACTCAGAGAAAAAGTTGTTTTATTTATTTTTTAATATATTATCTTAGGTTTATTACTGTTGGTCATCCCATTTACTTCAGGTGATACTTATATGTTTTCTTCATATAAAATTATTGAACGTTTTTTCAATTGCCAGATTTTGAAAGTCAAATAAGATTCATTTTTAAAGAAAATAGGATAATTAAGAGAATATAGTACTTCGATTTCTTTGATTTTAAATGTTTATTTTTTTTAATTTTCACGTCGGATCTTTTTAACAGCCTTTAAAAACCTTTCCACCATTTCAAATTTAAAACAAAAATGTTGGTTTAAAATATTTTTCTTTTTGAACTTTCTTTAAGAGCAAAACATTCTGTTTTGAAAGATTTGATTACTCGTTTAATTAAACTTTTTGTGATCGATAAATTCTTGGGAAAAGTTCCCGTTTTCAAAAGACAATTCAACTTTAAAAGGTTGGGAAATTTTAAAAAAGATGTTACGCACTTCAGAAGAGTATTAATTTATCATTTAAGGGACCCTGTTTTCCTGATTTCATATTTTCAAAGAATAGCTAAACTGCAAAAAAAAAAAAATTATAAACAACCAATAATTTTGAAGATATGCATCTTCTTTTTTCACAGCTGCACGAAAAAAAAATTGTGACATTATCAAACAGAACTTCAAGCAAGATTAAATAAAAACTAAATAAAATTTGCACACTTAACAAAATTATTTTCCAAGAAAGTTCGGTATAAATACTAGAAAAAAAAGTTGAGTATTCCTATAATTTTTTCATGAAACACAATACTTTAATTATTCCGATTAAAAAATATTTTCAAGAATCTCTAGCAAAAATGGTGATGTTGATAGAACAATTAAATGTGCATGTGCATGAAAAGAATGTTTTTGATCCAAATTAGTCGGTTTATGTGCTTGAGTGGTCTAAGATATTTTCAGATGTGGTAGATTGAATTTTTAAGTAAATTTCCAAACTTTTTTTTACCATTTTAGCATTAAAATTTATTTTTATGACTTCAATTACCTAAAGAAATATGTATGGAATGCATTTAAATGAATTTGAATTTCCTCTTTTGTGAAATGTATTTTGTCGTGAATCAAATCCACCCCTCAGATTACCATCTCCCCGTTTATCATTAAATATTTCTGGACGTGTAGGTGGACTTAAAGGATCATGAGACATAATTGCAAATCACTATATTTATTGATTCTTATTAATCACAGAAGGATATAAACACACAATTCAAATTTAAGAGAAACAAAATAAAGTGGAGTACGAAAAGCGGAATTACTACTATCGGAACAACAGAATCGCAACTGAACCCACGAAAGCCTAAACACGCACAATTACAGCTAAGTCACGGACGAATATTCGCAATATCTTAAATTAAATCACTGACCTTATCTTTTATCTTCGGCTGTTCTGTCGTGATGATATCTTCCTTGTTGACTGGATAGGAGAATGGAGAAGGATCCACACTCTGAAACACGGAGTGTTTACCAATCTCAATCTACTTCTCCCGGCGTAGCTCCACACGTAACTGCTATCTACTAATGTCAACAACTGCGTGTTGACCTACCGATCTTCAATTCATTTAACTTCACTCTTCTATCTCTTCACTTTACTTAACCTCCTTAACTCGCGAAACCCGAACTTATATAACATATCTCATTTGCATAAATCACGCTTTGGCTCCCGGTGGAGATTGGTTGAAATAAATAACATACTTTAAAGAATATAGAGAAGGTTAGTGAAAGACCGTATAGATCCGTCACAATTTGAATGCAATTAATCACTTAAGTAATTGAATATTTCTTTAAAAAACATTTGGAGTTTAATTTTTATACAGTGGTGTTCCTTGAAATTAACTATGCTAGCTATTTATGCCATAGCTATTAGTATTGAAATATACATTGTTTAAATATTTAATGTGGCAAGTTTAAATTATTTTTTCAAATCCTACTATTAGTCACTCTCTCCCTATATATATATATATATTTATATATATAAGGAGAAAGTGATCTAATAGTTGAAAATTTGAACAAGACATATATATATATCTTGTTCAAATAACTTTTTTAACTTCTAGTCCATGACGCTTGATGTTAATACAGTTTTTCAAATATTAATTCATATATTACCGGTTAATTAATTAAACTAAATTAAATACTGGTTTTCGATGACAACTTAGATTTGCCTCCATTGTTTTAACAATGTAACTGTTAAAAATGACAAACGTTGGCATCGAAAACCGCTTTTTCAGCCAAACTAGCCAAACCGGGTGTGTATTGCTACAGCAATGCAGACAAATCATGCTCTTTTTCAATTCCTGCTGTTTGTTCACTCTTTCCCTATATAAATATATATCTTGTTTAAATTTTCAATTGTTAATAAATTACTCTTTATTCATCCATTCAAAGTAGTAATTAATACTTGTTTCTTAAAAGAAAGATAATGAATTAAAATATGTAAAAGTGACACTAGCTTTATCGATCTTAATAATTGTTTTGGTAGATATACAGTGATCAATTATTTTTACTCTTAAATTCTTTTTCTATTTTTTACATTTTGTACAGCATAAGCTAAGTATCATTTAACTTTCGTTGAATAAATTACATAATAAATGTTAAATGATGCTATTTCATTAACTTCCCTTTTAATTGAAATTTAATACCAACTAAGCTTTTCATTATATAATTTCCTTTTGCTGTTTTCGGTAAAATTTTAAAATAAACCTTCATCAATGTTGAGTACTAAATTTTGTACACAAGCAATTTTTTTCTTTATAGGAATCGAATTTTATATTTTCTCTGTCCTTAAAAACCATCCGGAAAGCGTTTACTTCTCTTTTGCGAATTCCTTGGAAAGTACAACAGAATTAATTCCTTCCCCCTTTAAAGTTTACGGCAGGTCTACAGGGGAAGATTTTATTACTCAGTTCGCTTTGTTAATTCAAAACCGGGAGAAAACTCGTTCAAAGCTGTGACGTTGCCTTGTGCGAATCTTGGGTGGAAAAAGTGAGGTCCACGTGGTTGTTCCCTTGATCTGTTAAGTCACAATAACAGTGAAGAGTTAAAAAAAAATAAAAACTCGAAAGAAAGAAACTTGCGACAAAAGTTGAAAAATACTTGTTTACTTTAAACAAAACAAAATTTTTAAAAATTAATTTAAGAAAAATAAATTATTTTGGTATTACGATTTTAGCCAGGAAAAAGCACCTTGTATTTGTAGTGGAATAAGAGGCTAAGAAAACACAAGTACATCTTAATGTTTTTTTTTTAAAAGTAACTGTAAAAAAGAGTAAAAGTGACCATCTCGCTCTCTTTTTTTAAACAATAAGAGAATAAATGGAGTATCATTACATACGACGATTAGATTTATGAAATAAAATCAATCTTGCTCTATTCAATTATATTTTTAATTTAAAGTAACATAAAGAGGGATTTCAATACTTTTAACTTATATATATTTTAATCCTATAAATGATGTTTTTATGTTAAATGAATTTTTTCGGAAAGAATCTAAATTTTATTTCATAGTCAAACAACTTGTACTAAGCAAAAATACCTTCCTTACATCGGTATTTGTGACGGAGCAAAGATCAAATTTTGTCAAATTTTTAAAAAATTTTATGGGAATATATTTTTTTAAAAAATTTTAAAGTATTTCTAACCATTATCTATTAAAATTTAATTTTTTATCTTTCTGTTTCTTTAGTGTTAAACGGAAAATTTATCGACATCTGCATCTTTCACACAATTCAGTCATTTCAAATTCTATTGAGAGAAAAACTTCTCCCAATTAATTTTATCTTTCAAAACAGTACACTTAAAACAATTTTGTTCAGTGAAGCTAACCGACAGCTCCGCAATATATTCCTACCAAATTTTTTAAAAAATAACATTTGGAAAAGTATTCTGTATTAAATTATTAGAGTATAGAAAAAAATGCCTGCTGTGGAGTAGACAGAGTAAGATATGTGATGTATGGTTTTGAAAAAATGTTTTCGTACATGTAGAGTATTTTTGAAAATTTAAATATCACCGAAGCTGATCATATGATTGTAAATGAGTCTTATATTAGAGTGTGAGCTGCGGGGTATCAAAATAAAACATTTCACTTTTAAATATCCAAGGAGTTTATATTCAATACCCTCTTCATAAAATTGCATACAACTTCTATTTAAATTGTAAAAAAACTGAAATATAAATATCTAAATACTGCAGTCAAAAATATTCATATTATGTGAAAATACCATTCTTCCACTTATATATATATTTAAGTACATTTTATAAGCTGTAGCCTAAAGCAATTTTTTATTTTTATAAACGAGGCACAAAAATCCAGTTATGAAAATATATTTTTAAATATATAAACCGTATATGGATTGTAAAATCCTAAAAGCTTTTAGAGGAGCAAATACATATAATTTTGGGTAGTTCAAAATTTTAATATAATACACAAACATATATATTACTAAGCAAATACGTTTGAAAAGAAAAAAAGCTTGTATTTCATGAATAAAATAAATCAAAGTTCCTCCTGAAATAAACATATTTGTAAGAAAAATGTTTAATTTACAATCGATGGCATATAAACGTTTATCTAAGGGAAGTGTCGCAATCGTATTCGGTGAAAAATAAAACTTATTGCTGGAATCATACAATTCCCTAATGAATGGATAAGTCAGAATATTTTTTTTTCATGTAAACTGTTTGGACGGAAATAACTAAATAGGAACATTTAATAATTTGCATAAATTAAAATTAACAGTTATAGTTTATATATTTTTTTAAGATTACAAAAGGTGTATTTCGGATGCACAATTTTTAATAGGAGTACGGTTTAAGAGAAAAGTAAAACAAAATTACAAGATTTATTTTTGTATTTGTAATTATTATATTTCCCCCCGAAAATAGCAATTCCTAGAGCAGCACTCATCAAAACCGCGGGGCCCTCACTTTTTGTCCAGCTCGCCCCTGTCTAAGCCGGCGCTGCCCTAGCAAGTGAAAATGCCGTCTTCTGTTTATCAAGATTATGGCATTGCAGACTGCATCATGTATTTTAGATGTTCGTTTTTTTCCTTCTACATCAATCTGTTAAAATCTGAATTTAAAATTATATGAAATTCTTAACATTCGCAACAATGTCCTTTATAATTTTTTAATAGTATATGAAGGCGTCTTCAAACGATTACATTATTATGTTGACTATTTAATTAATATTAAGTATAACTTATCGCACAGATTTTCTGAATTTTAAAATAAATATTTCAAAAACTATTGTAGATATGATCATAATTTTTCATTTCTGCGTTTTAGCTTCTCAGCTTGGCTTCTACTTAAAAATTTATTGTATATTCATCAAATTTTTCAGCATATTTTTTGCTCTTAACAAACAGCTTTCAACCGAATGCCTTAAAATGCTTAAGATTCTGTATATTAAAATTTTAATTTAATATTTTATTTAAAGAATTGTCAGTACTTATGGTAAATAATTTTCAACTGCGTTTGTGCGCGATACATAAATATTTTTTTCCGAAATTTCAAATGAAATTTCTAATATAAAATTCCTAGTTTTGTATGAAAATCTGTAAATTTTTTGAATGTTAATTATAAAAAATATCCAGATTTTAATTACTTGTTCCTAATTAGCTTTTAAAAGAAATAAGTATTGAGGAATTTTGTATAAATAAATATTTTTTAAAAATAAATTTAAAATTGATCTTTATGTTTATGTATATGCATAAAGCCAACTGTAAATGTATCCGGATATTTTTAATTACTATTTATTCATATATTCAAGGTTAAAAATATGAATTTGTGGAAAACCCCCGTCATTCATGTTCTCTTTGAAATAAACTAAAATTCAAGCATTTTTTAAAAAATTCATATATGATTTCGTGTACCTTAACTATATGTAAGATGCCCTGAACACCTGGCTTTCAAATTTTAAAAAAACTAATGGATCTGAATTAATTAGTATATATATAATAAAAATTTTATCTGCAGTATTTGAAATTATTAAAAACTTATTACAATAATGAGTCAGAAATCTTTTTAGACCTTCAATTAATTGTTAAGAATAAATAATCTAATAATAAGTAATATTTTTGAATTAAAGAGTATCTTTTGATTTTAACATATTACAAAAATACATTCTAGAGTAGTAACCTACACCTGTCTATTTTTAGAATTATTATCATAAATTTTATAAAAAGCAGCAACGATTTAATTACTGATAATGATTTGAAACAAATAAATGATGACCAAGTTTGCATTAATTGCTTGGATTACAACTATCCAAGTAAATTAATTTTTCAATATATTTCTATGTTTTCTAAACTCTTTCTAATTCTTTCTTTTTAATTTTCAAATATATTTCTATGTTATTTCATCTCGTACTATTTTATTTATTTATTAATTACAATATGATATCATTTGCTTAGTTTAATTACAATAAAACAATGTAGGTGGCGCCCCTATGTTTTGTTTCTGTATTAAAGCTCCAACATTAACACGTCATTTTGCACGCGTGTTTGACTCAAGTACACTGGTGTACAAAAGTTAAGCATAAATCGTAAAATGCAACAAAAAAATGGAGTAAATATTCGAAAAATTATTCCAAATTTCGTGCGGATATTAATTGGGTGAAGAAGAAACATTGGGTTTATGCAAAACTTTTCAGTCGAATACGTCCTGAGCGAAACACCGGCGCATGTCGGAATGCGGAGAAACCGATTCACGCAGCATAGGCAGTTCAGACAAGTTTCGTGCAACTGCCGTGCGAAGGAACGTTGTTAACCGTTTGCCACTTCCAAAAAAGAGGAAGATATGTGACAAATACATTTTAGTTCCTCTGAAAATTGTCATATAGGAGAATACTGTCAAGGTCAATGGTAACAAATAAGTTTTTCCGGAATTAACGATTTCGTGAGCCTGGGGTTACTTTGCGCCTCGCGTGAATATTCCCTGGTTGAAAGTGTATTCAATATAAAAATATGGATGTTAGTTTTAAAAAGGAATTGTGTAAAACGTTTTTCATTAAACTTTATATGATTCAGAATCATAGTAAAATAAATCTCTTAAATTCAATCATCTGTGCTTTCCGAAATATCATAAAAATCTTTCACATGGGATAAAGCTTGTAGAGTTTTTTACGCCCTCTAGGGGGAGTTTGAGAAACGCTGTATTATGTGGAAAATTTCTGCTGTACGGGGAAAGTGGATTCGTAAAGTATACTTAACCCTAATTTTGCTGGTCCTAATTCAGCAGCAGCTTTAGAAATCATAATAGTTCTCCGTTTTAGTCTATAGACTCTTTTGGTTCCTTCCATTTTAAAGTTCTAACTCTGTTTCCTGATATACATACGTTTATTTAAGTTTAGTACACTTTTCATTTCTACCATTTATTTTATAGTTTTGTTTCTAAGAATTCTGTGTCTATCTTTTAGCTTTGTTGGTTATATAATTTTGTCTTGTTATTTTTTCATTTTATTATACTATATATATATATATATATATATATATATATATATATATATATATATATATGGTGTGTGTGTGGTGTGTGTTATGTTTATGTTGGTTAAAAGGTTAGAGATTACTAATAATTAACAGAATTAACTGTTTGTTTTAACAATAACTATAATAAAATGGGGAAAAACAATAAGGATATTAAAACATTCAACCGCGTGTCGTTGCCTAAATGGCTAAATTGATTGTATTGAAATGGTGTTCTTTCTCCGTATTCGTGGGTCTGTGTCTCCCTTACTCTTCTCTCACTCTATCCCTGATTGCCGCTTGCCTCCTTCCGAAGCCAGCGGGGTTACATCAGAGGGCATGCAGTAGCACCCAGTTCACACACACACACATATATCTAATATATAAAAATCTCGTGTCACAGTGTTTCTAGCCAAACTCCTCCGAAACGACTAGACCAAATCTTATGAAATTTTGTTCGTATATTCAGTAGGTCTGACAATCAGACGTAAACTATTTTTCATTCCGATATTGCAATTAGTTGAGAAGATATTAATTAAAAACCTTAAAACTCCTGTCTGTTGTTCCGCTTGGCCTCGAAAATCGGTTTCGCGCCAGAAAAATATGACTCTGTCGGAGAAAAAAGAAAACCCAGACCCAGAGAAAAATTATAAGAAGATAAATACATCACTGTCATTTAGGGAAGTTGTAAATAATATATTTCTGTTGGGCTTTATTCCATGTGAAAGAGTTTTATGATATTTCGAGAAGCACAGATGATTGAAGGATTATTCCGCCAAAATTTATTTATGTATCATCAATTTTCAGTGCTATAATTATTTATTCCCATTTTTCTCAAGATAGTTCTCACGTTTAGTTCATTAAGTGATCTCATATAAATCAATAGTTGTCAACACGTGTCACGAGCTCTCGCAAACAACAACTATTGTGTTTCATGTATAAACCATTTCTGCATATTTTCTGACATTTTGATATCTTATTTATTATTTATTAGCTTATTTATTATAAAATGCCAATTAATAAAACTGTAATACTCAGTGCGCTCAAAATTTTAGGGAATTATTTTCAATGTAAAGAGAAATATATACGTATTTTATAATTGTGAAAGATAGAGGTAAAAAATAAAAGAACAGATACATTATCAGTATACTGTTTTCTATCATTAAGTACTTCAATTTGATCTATTTGTGTGTTTTGTACAGTAAATAATGCCAGAAAGACGCAATGGGTCTGATTTAGGCCGTCAAATTACTAAATCTACAGCCATGCGAAATAGAAGAGCTCAAAGAACAGACGAACAAATCCAACAGGATAATGAAGATATGCGTGTGAATATGGCGCAGTTGCGTAAATCACAATCACAAGAGGTACGAGTTGAACAAAATCAACAAAGACGATTAGAACAAAGACAAGCGCGTCGATTCCTACTTGACACACTCAGAGCAAATGACCAACGACGCCAACAAGTACATCGAGCATTTACATCCGATTCATTCTGTCGTCTTGTATTCGAGTATGAGCCCATTGTTAAATATTACGCTCATTCGAATGTGACAATTGGTGCTATGGACAAATGCCACATGGAAAAATGCCTATGGAATGCCCACATTGTGTAATGCGCTTAAATTTAAAAATGAGCCATCCGGGATGTGTTGCGCGTCAGGAAAAGTGCAACTACCAGAAATTGAAACACCACCTGAACCATTGAATGGTTTACTTATCGGTACGGATGCCGATTCTAACCTGTTCCTGAAGTCGATTCGAACATTCAATGCATGTTTTCAAATGACATCGTTTGGAGCAACAGAAATAGTTAAAAATAATGCTGCAAATGGTCAACAATTTAATTCAACATTCAAAATCAAAGGCCAAGTTTAACACAAAGGGGGCTCATTGCTGCCAATGCCAAACGAACCACATAAAATTTTACAAATTTACTTTATGGGTGGTGAGGATTCCGAAAGCGCACTCGCTAATCGCGTGGATGCACGTTGTAGCTACAATAACCTCAATATTTAGCAAAACAACGTTTGCCGGGTCAGCTAGTATGTATATATATATATGCATAATTGAAAACACTCTACAGAAGAATAAGTAAACAATTGTAAATTAACTTTTATTTTATAGGTAAAAAATACTTAAACTGGCAAGGAAATGAAAATGTTAGCGATCCGAGGCAACAATGGAAAGAAGAGTTAGAGTTTTTCTTCCTCTAAATTGCTGAGATTCTTTCGATATTAAAAGATTTCTTATTCTGATGAATTAAAAAAGGCGATTAAACGTTTACATAAAAATCAAATTAATTAGAATTCTATTTACTAGATCAAAGAAATCTTATTGTAATATGAAAAAAAGGTTGATCTCTATTTTTACGCGAATGCACCAAATTGATAAAAAATCTATTGTATTGTGTAATAACTATTTCTGAAATATATTTCTAAAATTTATAGATTTAAAAAAAATTAGTATATTTTCTTAAAAGCGTTTTCACAAAATGGAAAAAAAAATAACACAATTTTTATTCAGAGGAAATAAAATTTGTTTATGATGTATGTTATTTTTGATAACATAACATTTAATTAACTTTTGTAATTTTTATATAACATTCAGAGTACAGATAGTTTCTAAAATACTTTCCCGCAACAATATATCTATACCTAGAGAATAAGTGAATCCTTAAAATTGTATTGTTCGGTGCTATCTGCTTAATAATTGAACTCAAGCCTTGGTGTGATTTATTACCTCAGAAAATATTTATCGTTTCCTTGCAAGGATATTTCCATTTTCTCTGTACATATTTCCGATTCCAATGTAACATTCGAAGAATGTTTATTGTTTGAAATTTTTGACCTGGCTTCAAACATGTGGAGATTTAATTCTGAAAAGCCTACCATTATCTTATCCTTTCTAACGGTGTCGCTGTCGAAAGCGTAACTGAATAATTATGTTTGCGTACACTAGCGACTAATAAACATTCTTTCAGGACTGTTAAATAAAATGTTGTAAAATATCTCTAAAATAACAGAAGAAAACTGTTTTTTTTTACTGTTCAGCATTTTAGAAGTATATTTATTATGAAAAGGGTATTAAAAATGTGACGAGACGTAAGATTCTGATATTTTTAAGAAATAGGAATTATGCTATATAAAAATGTTTCATTTTTCTTTTATTCAACATTCACAAATTATATATTGAATAAATACTTATAAAACCATGATTCTCCCATCATTTTTGTTAAAGAAACCTAATAAAATAATTGCATGAATAATATAAAAGTCGCGTAACTTATCTCATATGCATCTCTGTAAAATATAACAATATGTATGATGCTCAACAGCTGTGTTTGAATTCTTTAAATGTTTCTTGAAAAAGGCTTACTCTGTCATCAATCATTTTATACTTACTCAATCATTTTGTGTCCCATGCTTAAATTATTGCTAAAGATCTAAAACAGAGTTCTTACAAAACCGGCATTTTAAAAAATGTAATTTGTATTTTGATTTTTGATTTTCTATGGAATGTCCTTACAAAAGCAGAATGCAAGACGTTATTGTCCCGTAAATGCTTGTCTAAAACCAGATATACAATAATAGTGTTAATTTTAGAGTGTTCAATATTCCGCACACACATTATATGTACATGTAAAGGGGGTGCCACTGCAATGCTCTCTGACACGTAACCCCAATGACTTTGGAAGGAGGCGAGCGGCAATCACTGAGAGAGACGTTGGAGAAGTAGGAGACAGAGGTAGATAGACCCACGACGACAGAGAAATAATCTCTCTTCAAAATAATAAAAGTCATTTAGGCAAGGACGCGCGTTTAAATGTTTTAATATATGTATTGCTTTGTCCTATTTTATTATAGTTATTGTTAAAATAAACAGTTTTATCTGTTAATTATTAGTAATCTCTAAACCCATTAAACAACACCAGCATAACATTATATATACATATATTACAAAAATATACAAAAAATAGTTATATACCTAAGATAACTATAGTCATGATATAATAGTTTTAGCCACAGAAATACTAGAGCAAACTCCTGGCCTTAGGAACCAAAGTAACCATGTAACGGGTCTATCCGCGGTTCTACTAATAAACTTCTTGTGTAAAATTAATCTTTTTAACTGTGATTTCAGTTGAAAAACTCTCTCAGTGTATAAGACGGGATTTCTACAAATTAAAACTTATATTTTAATTTTAGTAGTAGAATAGGCGGTGAGGGTTGAGAGTGGATATAGAAGCGTGAATAAGATTATGACTGGAGGTCTTATAGTTAATAAAATGAAAGGAAATACAAAGATAATTCAAGCATAGGAGCCAAGAGCACTCCCATATTAAGATAAATATGTTTATTTCTATGATAGTTAAATTAATCTAACTTGATTGCTCCTCGGGTTTAAGGTTTTAAGTGCATTCTCCCCCTTATGTTGTCTAGTGTTATTAAATAAAACAGATAGTAAGAGTGTTTGATTAAGAACGGCTGAGATCATAACTCGAACCCCAAACACCAGCGTTCACCGGGATGTTACAACCGCAAAAATTTGATAAGATTAGTGTCAGGTAAATTCGAAGGGAAAGGCAGAGCATGACATTCACAAGAATGTCCCTGAGGATCCGACCATATGTCATGGTGCATATCATGTTGGTAAGCTTCATCGCCCGCCGGAAGACTGTTGCCCACTTTGTCTACATTGATGTTCGTATAGAACCCAGACGTCAGGGGTTGTTCCATGAGGATTATGAGTCCGAATGCGGCCAATAAAAGCATCGACCACACAAAAACACCCTTATCTGTATTATGCAGAAAACTTCTAAAAGCAGTTATTTTTATTCTTAATAATATTTACTATCAAATAAATTATTTTTATTTAAAAAAAATGCATCAGATTTTTATGTAATTAGATATGTTTTACGTGAAATGGAATTTGTGTAATTATTTTCCTCTATATGTTCCTATTCTATTATTTAGTGGTTTAAATACTGCACAGTTTAGTGCCTAGAAAATTTTTATTAGTTGTATAATTGTAGGTTGCAAGAATATTATGGTAGTCCGGAAAAAATTTTAACAACTGTCATGAAGGATATTCTCTTTTTGAAATTCTTTATTTGTTGGAAATGAAGATAATTAATATATCGGTATAAATACAATAGTCATAAAAATGAAATTAAATATTAGCTACACCAGGGATGGACAGTTAGTTTTAGAGCGAGGGTCCACACATTGGGAAAGTGGAGGATCGCTAAAATCCGCACCAGTTTAAAATGATTGCATTCATCAGTGAACTTTTCATCATAGAAAAAGTATAAAATGTACCATGAAAGGTGATAAATAAAAGTTAAATAAAGAAATGGTAATTTTAAAAAATGCATTTATTCTGATTTTTCAATATCTCTTCTACACTGACACACATTTAATTTTAGAATCAGTTTAATGAGATAAATATTCTCTGCAACAATCTTCAACGATTCTTATGAATTAAGGAGCAATGTTGCTTGCAAAAATTCTAATAACAACCTATAAGTTAATGTCAGCCACAACTTGCCTTTGTATTTACTCCTTTTGATCTTCCCAAAAAGAAACCATTGTATGTGTTCACCTTTATGTCGATTCAAATATAGACAACATTTTCTGTCTATATAGTTCGCTAATTGTCTAGGAAGGCCCGAAAAAACTCTGTGAAGGCCACTATTTGTCGACCTCTGAGCTAGATAGTTGATTTACCACCTTGCAGTAAAAACATTGGACATACATTTTACATCTTGTAGAACTAGATAAGTTAGAAAGTTAAATTTATCATGTTTTATTACACTTTTAAGCGTTTATTTTTAAAACTTAAACAGTATTTTATATGAATTAAATATATAATTCAAAAAATCTTTAACATCAAAACTATTTATAGAATAATTTTTTTAATACTCCACATGATCTATTATTTCCTTAACATTTTTATTTTATTCTTACACAACACGAATTTTATTTATTGCAGAATTTACGATTTCTTGAAGCATTTTTCCTGATTTATTAAATGGACGCATTAAGTATATTAGTAGCAGTTTGGAGCTAATAGGGGTTTCATAAAATTTAAGATTTAAGAAAATATGTGGATACGGTAAATTTATTGATGTGAATACTTAATTTTTTACAATCTTGTAATTAGTGTTAATAATTTCTCCATGACTAATTGATGTCTTAGAAAATGCTGTACTATTTTGGAATTGTTTGCCGAGTAATAAGTTGCATTAATATTTACAAATTATGCTACAGTTTTTTCTGGTACATATCTGAATATATATTTTTATAGAGTATTTTTTGAAGTTCTTTAATATTTTTGAATGTGGTACTATTTTTATTGCAATTTTATATTTATTTACTTTTTTATATTTAAGTACTTTAAAAGCCTTACGAGGTGTTCTGCGTTTGATAGCTCTCTAGAAATCAAATGTGCCATACCTTTACGTAATTGCAAGATATACTTTTATTAGAAATCTTAAGTCTTCAGCCATTAACCTTTTATATTAATAATGTCTCTTATATTTATATTAATTATTTTTAACTTTATTGAAATTTCATATGTAATAACATGTCAACATTGTTAACCACATTAAAATTTTTCTGCAAATTAAATTTATGATCATAGGTTTTTTGATGTTATATAGGTTGTTATAGTTAAATATGAAAGAACCAATTTTCTTTTATTGCATTTAAAATCTTATTTTCCATAATGATATTTTAATTAGAAATACAGATGTATGTTCTTTAAGCGTTTAGGAAAAATAATTGTTATAACGAGTTTTATATAACGATATTATGATTTATTAATAGTTATTTGTACTGAAGGTACCTTAATTTTACGTTTTAATAACTGTGCTGATTGATCTTCATCTTTTCACAAGATAATAAATTGCTGGAATACAAAAAATTTTTATAAAAGGGGAATAAAATAAGTTGGTTTGTGAATGATTGACTTCCTATTGTTTTATTTGTAAAGCTTATGTTGAAAAATTATTCACGAAAAATAGAAATAGTAAACCAGAGTAAAAATATGATAGTGCAATGTTGAAAAAAATTGTAAAATTATTTTTAACTTTTTAAATTTTAAGTTTAAAAATTTTAAATTGAGTTTTCAGTTAAATTATTCTTGTCAGTATATTAAAAAAGTACTCTATTTACATATGGTTGCATTTTCATAACTCTAATATTTAGTTTTAGAGTAAATGATTATGTGAAATTAAAGGTCATAAAATTATTAAAAATATTTTTGTATGTACAAGATTTATACAAAAATTTAAATAACTTTATTAATACGCCCCTTAGTAAATATGATTCAATCTAAATTGCACTTTAATTTTTCATAACTAAAAAATTAAAGTCTGTAATAATAAATTTTGTGAATTGTGTTGTTAAGAAATTAAAATCTGCTTTGAATTTTGCTTAAAATTGTATTTAATTGAAAAATTCTATAGCAAATAATTGATAATTTAAGATATTTTCCTAGTCCTTACTTTTAGATATACTTTAAATTTTTCCTCTGTAATTTAATTTTTGCATATGTAACTAAGTTTCGATATTTTTTTTTCATCCGACTAATTTCCCCTTCATGAAAATTTTTATATAATAAAATTGGCCAAATCATAATGCAGCAGAACATGTGATAAAATTGTTTTTAAAGTGCAAAGTGACGTTTTAGAATTATTTGATCAAAGAATTTGTGTGGAATTAGAAATGGAGGTTGTTTCAAAACAGTTGTTGTGAACCTTAAAATCCAATAGGTAGCCGTGTTGCAGCGAACGTTTTCTATTTATGAGAAATCTTGTAACAGTCAGTGCGGACTATATTTTCAAAATTAAAATACATTTTTGTGGAACGTTCTCGTGTGAAATATCCATTTTGTGAAATATGGTTTTACTTTAGAAGCATTCTATTTGTAGTGAAATATTCTATGCACCGTGAATTATTCTTCATCTGTGAAATATATTCAACAATATGGAGTCGCAGATTGATTTATCATTGTGTCACTTTTCTTCCATTAGACTGAAATTCAAAAGTGGAACCTTTAGGCTTCATACAATCCCACACAGTTATTCCACAATAGTTAATTTTAACAGTTGTGCATCAACAACAGTTGTATGCCTTTTGTTACAGCTGCATGATGTATAAAACCATTATTATGGTTTAAAAACCATAATATGGTTAAACCATTATTATGATGCATAACACCATGGTATTTAAACCATTTTTAAATCTATTATATAAAATATCCATCGGGAAAAAATATTCCCTTAAAATTCACTTAAACTATATTATTTTTTTAGAAATTAAGTAAAAAGGTTAAAAATAAAGATGTACAAATACTTATGTCTAATATAAATAACTCTTTACTTTGCATATAAACTATTATTTATCTTCAATAAAAAATGTTAGTAAAGTATTCTTAGCATGCAAGTACTTATTTATCTCAGCAATCGAATTTACTTAGAAAAATATTTTAAAAAATAAATAAAATTTATCATGCTCTACTTTAAAAGGAATAACTATCTCCGATAGAATGCTTAACGCACAAAATAAACTCTATAACACGTTGGATGGTAATGCAATATACTATAATATTCAAAAAAATATTTTCCATTAACTAGTATGTATGACTATGACATATACTATGGTCGGATAATGGACTTTACATATTCACAGTCGATGTAAACTGCAGTTTTATGTAACAAAAATATAGCTTCTTTCTCGATATCATAAATTTTCTTAAATATTAATCAATATATTTGATGGAAAAATTTATTTAAGTTCTGAAAAGAATGTTAAATATTTACGAGGAATATTAATGATTGTTGCCTCATTTCCTAAAGAATTCCACACAAATGCTTTCTCCACTTAATGTCGCATTTCTTAAGAAAGAGGCATTCAATACCGTCATTAATGCTTATAAATACTTTTTCACACCATAAGGCGTTAATGAATTCTAGAAGTAGAGTTTCTACTTGAAAGATATGCAGCCTATTTTTTTCCCTGATGATATTTTCTGAAGACCTTTACCAATCCATCACGTGTTTTTCTACATATTAGCATTAAGGAATTTTCGTATTCAGTAGGTAAGAATAAAAAATAAATAGGGGTTGCGCAAACATTTTTTTATCGTTGTAAACCTAACTTTTATCTTCCTTTTCGGAATATATTATTCATTTTATGCATTACTTAAGAAGAAAAAAACAGGGAATGCTTTTCTTTTTTTTTCGTTCAAAGTTTCTGTAGTTGTAAAAAAAGCAAAGATCTTAAGAATAATATACAGTCTTCATTGCATTTGTGTTTCCAACTTTGTCACCGCATTTATTTAAGTTTACTGAAATCATATAGAGTATCCTTACTCTACTTCTTTGTTTTAAATACATATAGTTCTAAATATTTAAAATATTTTATAATAGTTCAGAATACGTCCTTTATTCTCTGATATTTTTAATTAAATAATACATTAGTTACGTAAAAGTGAGTTAATACATTTAGTGAATAGCCCCATTTCTCTAAATGTTATATGTTTCTACTTTTTACCTTATTTGTTTAGAGCTTTTCATATCCTAAATACAACGTATAATGATCATAAATGATAAATAAATATTGAGCTTAAATCTTGTATACACATGTTTATTTAACATAATTTATATTTAACTTTTAACGTAATAACTTTAAAGAATGGTCATATATTTTTTTTTTCATTTTTGTTTGTGTTGTCCTGACTTGAAGCAATATGGTAATGTCTCTATAAAATTTTAAATATATTTATAAAACATTCGTATTTCTGATTAATCAGAGAAAGCCATAACATAAATAAAAAACAGCTGTTTCAATTTCGTTCTCGTGAAGAAATATGTTTTACCGAATGTTATTACACCTAGTTTTAATGAATTTGTTGGAAATAATTTTTTTTAAAAAATAAGTTATTTTAGCAAAAAAGAAAAAAAAACAGATGGCTATGTAGTTGACAAATTTTACTAATAAATAAGTGAATTTACAATTTTTTTCTGCCAAATAACTTTTAATTTCATTTAAACTAAGTAATATAAATGTTTATTATATTGATAAATATTCATCATTTTTCTCTCTTACAACAAATTCGATCTCTTTTAGATTCACAAATATATTAATTTGGATCAAAATTATCTAATTAGGAGTCTGTTTTTTACATTTAGATTTATATATATATATATAAGGATTAAATTTCCATAGTTTATTAACAGGTTATTATTATAAATTTATTATTCTTCCTAAATAGTTATAGATACCTCTATTTTCATATTTTAAATAAAATTACTTTTTTTAATATTTTTAAATCATATAATCTTAGTGTCCCTAAGTTAATGGTAGTATGTTTACAATGCTTAATTTATTATTTCTATTATTTTCATACTTCTGCTAAGTGCTACTTTTCAGTCATTGCTTTGCTTTGAATATGTATTTGGGTCCAGAATCTGGCAATAACTTGTTTATTGTACACAGATTTAGCACGGGCTCTGCGTTTCTGTAAGCAATTTCTTAGGTAAGTTACGTTTTTCTCATAATGGATTTAGATTCCCTATCCATTATTTTCTATAGGTTTTTGCTCAGTATTATTAACAGAAAGGGGGAAGGTTGGCTGACCACAAAACATGTTCAACCTTACTTTTATATAAACAATTTTTATGTATAAGCTGTCCTGAGTCAGCAATGTTGATAATACTGTAGCATCAATTCTTTTATATTTTTTATATTTTACTCTATTATTTTAATTTTTCATATTTCTTTATAAATTCTGTTGTCTGGTAATCTTGCAACTTCAATTCTTTTCAGTTTTAATCTCATGTTTATTAATCTCTCTCTTGTAGAGAAATTTTGATTATATATATATGAAATTTTATATTTTCTGTAATACCCACATTTATACATTACTGGCTGTAAAGATCATATTATATTTTGAAAAAAATCATCATAAGTATGTGATATTATTATTCATAATACTTTTAAGGTTTTAAATAAATTATCAAATTTACAGAGCAATGAAAAGTAATACTGAAAAACTGTCCTGCGACGAAATTCTATTTATGTCGTTGTAGTGTTCCTCCCCTTACCAGGAGCGCACTGTGTCCCCTACCGTAAGAATGTGTTGTTTGTTTTTGAAATAGATAGCTTCTCGGCACCGGCGCGTTAGGGCGGTGGCCAGATTAGAGAAATTCCCGCGTGGGTAGTTACAATTTGCGTTTAATATTTCTTTTTATGTGTTTACTGTAAATAAAAGTGCTGTCCTCAAGACGAAGTCTGTTGCATGAAACCTCTACAACATCATACCCAACACAAAACGACATCACACTGTCGCATTAACGACAGGATCGAAACCTGAGTGAAGCAAGACATCAAAAGGAACTACGAGGTAGGCAATCCTTTTGTTTTGTTTGAGCGAGTTCAGCAACTGTTATTTACAAAATTTTGGGGTTAATTCATTTAGTATAATTCCTTTCAATCATGTTTCGTGGAGCGAGAAAGGAAGAATTAACATTAATTGCTGATGAATTAGGCGAGATAATAAATCCAGAAATGAAAGTGTTGGATTTAAGAAATTTAATTTTAAATAGCAACAAATACAAAACCGATAAAGTGTTTATCGATGACTATTTGGACTCGATTATCGCGGATAGAAAGTCGAAAGAAGAACAAGAGCGTTTAACGGAACAATCGAAACTTGAGTTTGAAAAAATAAAACTCGAACAAATTAAATTAGAAATAGAACTCGGTAAAATAAATTTAGAAAGGCTAAAGTGGATAGTCAAAGGGATAGAAATGATTTGCAGCGAATAAATCCCAAACAAATCAAACTTCAATAGAAAATTTCATTCAAAGTGTGTGCACATTATCTCTTCCGATTCCTAAAAAACAAGAGGGATGGAATTTATTTTCTCTTCTTTAGAGCGTTCTTTTAAAACCAAAAATGTGCCGGATGAATTTAAGGGGAGATTCTTTTAAATTTGCTAGGTGAAAAAGCCGAAAATATTTTAGTTTATGTAAAAGACGAAGAAATAAGCGATTATGATAAGTTAAAAAGTTTAGTTTTAAGAGAATTTGAGCCAACGCCTTTAATTTGCTTGCAAAATTTTCAAAAAGCGAAACGAATGCAAAATGAAACGCATGTTCAGTTGCATCTCGTTTATTAACCAATTGGATCAATACTGTCATTTGAGAAATGTCAATGATTTTAATTCTTTAAAAGAGTTAATTGTTAGCGATAAATTATATCAAACGCTAGATGATGAAACTGCCGTTCATATAAATATCAAGCAGGAGCAAAGTTGGTTTAAACCAATTCAAATGGAAAAGAGTGTGACATGTTTATGCTTGTAAAGGAAGAACTTTTCCGAGTTTTCACATAAAGCATGTCATAATCAAAATGCCTTGCGAAATGATTTAAATATATCCCTCCTCACTCGAGACGAGACGTAACAAATCTTAATTCGAAAGAAAATAAAATTATAACTCAAAACAAAGTAAAGTAAATAAAAAAATAGAATGTTACATTTGCGGTGAGAATCATTTAGCTCGAGATTGTAATAAAAAATATTCTAAATTAAGAAAAATGAGAAAAAAGAGACTTCTCAAGTACAATATGTACAACCGAAAGTTGGCCTTGAACCTTTAAAATATGTTATTATTTATATTAAAGGGAAATCAATAAATTGTGTTTTGGATAGCGGAACTCAAATTTTTATATGTAATTCTAATATTTTTCCAGATAATTCTAATGATGAATTCGGAAAGATTACTTTAAGCTCTGCATTTGGAGAGAATGTAGAAGCAAAACTAATTAAAACCTCTATAACCCTTGACAATAATTCTTTGAATCATCCAGTGGATTGCTTGGTAGCGATCACGGATAAATTAAATGCTGAGGCTTTAATACCTCCTTCTTTGTTTGAGGCTTTATGTTCCATAAATAATGAAACAAAAGAAAATGATATTTTTGCCGAATCGGTTGATAGTTTTACTCCGTTTTCAATGATGAAAATGGCGCAGAATCCGGGAACGAAATATTTTATGTTGAGAGCGACTCAGATAATTTAAATTTTAATTCGGATTACAGTAAATGAAAGACGAACAGAATAATTGTGATTCTCTTAAAAAGGTTCGTGCAGAGTTAAAATTAAATAAAGGAAATTTTTTATTAGTTGAGGAACTAATTTATCACAGGGATAAAATTCTAAATGAACCCGTAATGCAATTAGTTTTACCGCGTTGCAGAATAGACAAAGTGATGAAACTAGCACATGAGTCAGTTTTTGGAGGTCATATGGGGGTAAAGAAAACAAAAGAGAGGATAAAATATAATTTCTTTTGGCCAAATATGTCTAGGGAAATTGCTGAATTTGTCCAGACATGGAAAGGGTGCCAGCTTCGGAAGTCTGAGAAAGTTGGAGATAGAGCTCCCATTACACCTATTGTCCGTCCGGAGCTTCCCTTTGAGATAGTAAACATTGATGTGATCGGACCTATTCAACCACCATCGGGTAGAGGGCACAAATATGTCCTTTGTATGATGGATCAACACACACGTTGGCCTGAGCAGTACCACTTAGATCACTTACAGCCAAGACCGCATGTGACTCTTTATTGCAAATATTCTCGAGGACTGGAATTCCGAGTATAATTGCCAGTGATCAAGGCACAATTTCAAGTCGGCTCTAACCCAAGAATTACGAAAAGGATTGGATCTAGTCCTAGGTTTTCCTGTCCTGGCTATCCGGCCAGCAACGGACTAGTTGAAAGATGGAATAGGATGTTGAAGGACATGCTTCATCACGTTATTCGTGAAGATCCAAGAAACTGGGATCGACAATTACCTTTTATGTTGTTTGCATACCGTGAAGTACCAAACACTACCACTGTGTATCACCATTTAGGTTACTTTATGGCAGAGAAGCCCGAGGCGTTGGCAATTCTTAAATCATCCTGGCAGGCGAAATACATCTTCCGATGAACATTTCCCAGTCAGCTGCTGATTACCTTCAGGAAATGAAGATCAAGATGGAAAAGCTGCTGAGAGTGCTCTTTAACTGCTGCTCAGAAACAAAAAAGTTATGGAGATTACTTCAACAAGAGGTCATCCGTAAAGAATTTTAGCATCGGAGAACAAGTTGTTTTGCTGATACCAGATTCTAGTAATAAGATCTATGCTAGATGGACTGGACCTGGAGAGATAATTCAACACCATCCACCCCATTCATATAAAGTTAAAACTCCTGACGGAACTGTAAGACATGTTCATGTGAATAAGATCAGAAATATCATCCTCGTGCACTTGCAGTTGAGTTATTTTTGAAGATGACCACGAATTCGGAGAAATCCATCCACTCCTAATTTATTGAGATCCACATCTGAAAGAGTTCTACATGAAACCGATCTGAATCATTTGAAGGAGACTGAGAGAGAACAAGTGTTAGCAATTCTTCTAAAACACCGTACACTATTCACAAGTGATGTGAAAATGCCAAAGTAGAGCTCATCGAATTCGCTTAAAGCCTAACATTGAGCGGAAGAAGCCATTCTTGTTATCGCATCCCAGAGTCTTGAGATTAAAGTTGATGAGCAGATAGAGGAGCTCTTACGACTTGATTTAATTGAAGAATCTGATGCAGAAATAGCCTATCCAATTGTTTGCGTTAACAAGA
>BMAO01001961.1:0-21930 GCA_019973975.1 Trichonephila clavata
AAAATAGTACGTTCAGGATGGCTACTAGAAACCATCAGGGTGCCTTTGTACGTTGCAAGAAATACTTCCAAAAATTAGCTATAGCTGTAAGAAAGGTTGCCAGTAGTCGGTGAACGAGGGAAAAAACGAAAAGGATGAATGTTATGTATCGTTTTGTTGCCATAAAAAGACTAGATCCAAATATCGGGCAATTTTGCTCAAAAGTTGCGTTCAGCAACAGAGGTATCACTGTTTATTGTGGTCGTACGTCTGCATAAAGATGACAATATGCACGTCCTTTAAAGCGCTGCATACCATTAACGTATCCGACTGATTGCAACAACATTTTTTTTTTTTTTAAAAAAAGAGTAATGGGGATTCTTTGTTATCTTTAGATTTGTTTAGTGTATTTTATGAAAAATGTGCTAAAATTAAGAACAGAAAAAGGAATTATTATTACTAAATCGGAAAAAATAGGTAAAAATTGACAAAAATAGCATAAACGTGGCCCGTTCTGCACCAAAGGTTTATGAACAAATTTTCAATTTTTTTAATCTAATGAGTTGCTATATTATTCAATTTCGAAAATGACACCTTCAGGATAAGAGATATTTTCCTTTTTACAAAAACTAGAGTGCTTTATCTCGGTTACTATATGAAAATACTTAAAAAGACAGTGATTATATTCACATAAGGGACTGTCAATTTTGTAATAAAACAGTGATTGATAAATCTGAAGGTTGAAACAATTCTACTATTATACAGAACTTACAGAGACAATTTCAGTTAATTATGTTGAAAACTTTTTTAGCAATCGCTGGTCCCGTTTGATTATTTTCAAAAAATCACATTTCGAGTAAAACGCATTTTAAAGTATGACATCTTGCTTAAAGTAATGACATCTGCTTTTACTAAAACACTTGTAGTTTTTATTCTAGTGAACGGAATATGATAAACTTGGTATTTTTATAACCTAATAAAATGGCCCATAAAATAAAATCATAAAAATGTCAATTTTTGGCAAAATTCACAGTTTTAGGGTTGTCGGATACCTTAACAGCAGCTCATCGGTTGTTTCATTTACAATGGTGTCAAGAACACGAAGACTGGATATCTATCAATAAAGTCCCTTTTTGTGAATCGATGAGATTTGTTTACGATGAGCAACGATTCTCAGCACCGGTTAATATGGAAGGATTGTCTGATTATTTAAATTTATCGAGTGGATGCATTTTGAATGATTTATCTCCTACAAATTTTCTTTATGTTTACTACCCAAGTATTTGCAATACATGTCTTTATTGAAATCATAACTGTAGATTACTATTTAGTAACCCCAAAACTTAGACTTTATTCCTCTATCTGAAACATGATAAAATGAAAAGAATGAAATAAACCGGTGCTTAATTTTCTAACTGTCCTCGTTAGTAAGACTGAGAATGTGAGAACTGTTGAACACGTGAAATTGAAGTAAGTTTTGTTAATTTTACATGGCAAACTAATTTTTTAAAGTGCTAGTTTTCTGTTTCTTGGCAGGGATTTACCAATCAAATCTAATAATAAATTCTTAAAAAATTGGTAATATTTTTTTATTGATATGTAATTTATCGTGCAAATTAAAAGAATAATGATCTCGAATTTGAATGCAATAAATGTCTTTGGTTACATAATAAGCAACGAAGAGAAAATATTATATTGTTTGTAATGTTAAACTGTCTGACGCTTTTTTACACGATGTTTTTACAACATTGACAATGAACAAAATTTCTTAGTCCTCGTGTTGCTATACTGTGTGACAATAATAAAAAAATCTTTCACTAAGCAAAATTTGAAACTAGGACAAAACCATACATTATATTGTGTTTCTCCTTTTATTAATACACATACTGAAAAATTCCGATCCTTTTTAAGTTAAAAACATGAAATGCTTAACTCTTTCCGATATGTAAGCTATTTATTCTCAAGAATTATTGCGCCGAATTTATCCGTGAATTTAGAGGCTAATATTATATGTAAGATATTTGAACAAACACTTATTTTTGAAAACATACATAAAAATACTCTAAAGTTGCATAAAATAAGTTCTAATGCAGTGTCTCTCAAACTGTGGGGGCACGTTCCACTAGGGGGGGGGGCATGATATCTCTATGCCGGGGCGCGAGCCTCTTGAAAAGTTGAAAATAAAAGATTTAAGATAATTTTTATCTTAAAATTTCCGACATAATAAAAATCAAATACAGATTCACTCTGATGTAATATACTTTATGAATGTATCAGTACTACACAATGTTTTTTTTTTATAAATTAATTGTATCAGTACTAATTTAGCAACTACTAGTGCCTCCTGTGGGCTTGCTATATACAAAACTTAATACGTTTCTTAATAATTTGTATGGTTTATGACTAAAGTCGTATTGTAGATTTAGCGTCAAAGTGCATTGTTATTGCATTCAATATATTGTTATTGCATGGGGAGGGGGGGGGGGTTAAAATTATGATCAAATATTTAGTCGCAAATAGTGAGTGTTTGAGAAGCACTGCTCTAATGATTTGATTTTCGAAAAACATTACACTTTGACGTATTACAAAGACTATTGGCAATTGACTGGAATTTTTAAGACTCTGTCAAGTGATGTTGACCGCATTTGAGCTTGAATTTAACTCTTCGAACTTCCACACAATGCTAGCTTGAGGATATTGTATTTCAAAGGATTTAAAAAGAGCATCTATCTTTCTATAAAGTACTTCTTTAGTAGCACCATGACTCTATCCCACGAAGCAAGTCAAGAGTTAGTTTCTAGTACCATTCGATTATTGTGGCTGCTCCAAAAGAAACTTTAAGGACAGTCAAATCCGAATGAAGGCTAAAAAGGAAATATTATTCTTATCGTTTTTTTTCTCTTTTTAAACCAGAATTTATGACTATCTTTTCATATTTTCCCACTTTCTTCCTTCATCATTATTTTTTTTTAAAATTCCACTATTTATTATTCACAGCCACACTTATAAAAATGAGCAACTCGATTTCTTCGGCACATTGATGATGATGTGACTTATGAAATATTCATAATGCCTCCAGTCGTCACATTTCTCCGAAGAAAACAAACCCTAAGTATATTACGTCCAAATTGAGTTCATTAAGAAGCCATTTACAGATCATAATGAAATTTAGTTGGATCAATCAACATTGGAAGAGAGGGAATATTAATCATATTAATTAAGCCCTGTTTAGTGCGTGTTTTGAATATGTATGAAGAATTCGGGCGTGAAGGATATAGATTGTTACTGTTTCTCTGAGATGAATGTGAAAGACTTTTCGGATCGCACACATATATCGATTCAGGGTTTGTAATGTTAGGAATTGATTATGTGTTGAGTTTTGTTCAGTTTTCAATAATATTAAATGTTGATATGCATGTTCAGGGCTGCTTCTGATACTGAAAGAAACTATATAACTTACGATTTTACGCTGCGTTTTACCTCTAATAAATGCAGTTTAATTATAAAAAAACTGCAAAGATAATGGGGTGCAATAAAATTGTGTGAAATGAAATACATACTTAACTCCTTAACTGATTTGCCTGTCCATAGTACGGGATACCGAATGTTGGCCACGTAAGCTGTACAGACACTGGTGATTTCTTCTTTCTGTCTTTGATTTTCTCATATTTTTAATTCTTACAGTGGGATTATTAGTGCGAGTGTTTTTAAGAGATGCAGTTTGTTCATGGTTTTGAAACACTTCTCATCCGGTATTTTCTTTGTGGTGAAGCCGGGAACTTTACATTGAAGGCAGGGATTTGGATTCTTGAAAATATTCGATACAGAACAAAGATTGCCAAGGTAATTTACAATTGGTTGCTCGAGAAAAACATGAAAATATAATATAATCCAAGCAGCTGATATTATCTCTGTCATCACTGCATGTAAGACTAAATACTATACGATGTCTCTCTTCAAATTGTGTTAGCATGTGCATATATATATATATATAGCAGTAAATAATTCAAAAGAAGACTAATAAATCCAAGCATCCTAAGATCAGACCGGAAGAACAAGAACATGGAACCATGACAAACCAAAAAGAAATGTAGCTAAAGGAGAAAACTATTATGATTTCTCGAGCTGTCACTGGATTAGGACAGTGAAACAGGATTAAACATTGTTGTGAGATCTCAAACTTCTCCTGCAGCAGAAATTGTTTCTACATAATAGCTTCCAGTATAAACTAAGGCAAAAGCCTAAAACCACATGAGTGAATATAACAGCAATAGAATAGAAATTGCAATATTAAATTACCATAGGAATCCGGAAGAAATAGACAAATATAAATATGTATAAACAAAAATATTTGCAAGATATGTTAATAATGAATATAACCATAATTAACAATAATGTAAATGAGCAAAGAAACTCTAATATTAATTTATTAATTTATATATATATATATACTATATATATATATATTATATATATAATATAAGTTAATCTTCTATAATAGACCTCCATCATTTTTAAGTATGTTTCTTGAAATCTGGTTGGATCTTCTGCTTTGTTATGATATTATTTTGTATTATCATTTTATTATGCCATGTATTTCTTTCATTTTCTGTTATATATATATATATATATATATATGCACCATGCACACAAACCCTCAACCTGTTTGAAAAAGAGGTACGTACATGATTATTTTTTGTAAGTGTGAGAGAAATTCTTTTAAGATGTATGAAACATTCTTCATACCATGCACAGTGTACGTATAAAAATAAAACATTTAGGAGTTTTAGTGTCCCACAATTATAAAATAAAAAACCGTGTGAAAAATTTTAAAGTAAAAATTAAAATAAATTTCTTATATTTCTGCATTCTGTTAAGTATTATGCTTATTTATATGCAATAAAAAAACATGAATATTTTTTACATTTTGGGCAAAAATAAATGACCACTTAAGGGGTTAGCACTAAAAAATTAGAAACATAAAGGTTTTTAAAAATCTGTTTATGATCAATTAGTGTTGATGATTTGCAAATGTAATCAATATTTATGTTAATTTAAATAATATATATATATATATATGTATATATTTAGAGAAGAGAAAAAAAGAAAGTATACTGATCTATAATTATGACTTCTCTCATAGGTTATATAATACGATATATAATACGACACTGCTGCAAGCTTTTCTTTTTTGCAAAACCTTTCCTAAAAAAAGTATTTTTTTGTCAACAATAAAGATAAAGTTGAACACAGGTGAACACAAAATAGACTTAAATGTGCTTTTGCTTTACGAAACTTTTTTGAATGATCTGAATATTTGAACATATTCTGATTTCAGAATTGTCATTATACTTTTACTTGTTTTTCTTTTTGTAAAATTTAGATACAATTTCAAATTTGATAATTGTGCAAATACAATAAAGTATTCGAAACTTCCAAATGTTTCTCAAAATAAAAACACATTTTTTCTTACGTTTTATGTGTACATTTAAGCTGAATGCATTTGGTTTATCGAAGTGCGTTGTTGTCTCTGTCAATTTTCCATTTAATAAAACAGTTTTTACAAAAAGCAAAAGCTAGCAACAACAAATAAGTGACTGGATGAAAAACTAGATTGCTTTATCATGTGACTATAACGCCAAATAAATTTAGTCACTTATAAAATTTGAAACTGTATCTGGGTTTTACAAGAACAAGACTAATTTCTGCTTTGAATTCAGTGGAAAACACCCAATTTCATTCTCGTGCGATCATTTTAACGACTCTCCTTAACCAACTGTTCGCTATCTCTATTTTCTTCTCGGAATCCCTAAGCTAAGAATCACGCGATATGGTTTTCCTTCTAGAAAATTATAGAGGGGACACACCTGTTTCAACGACTGTCCTTTCTTTTGCTCTATTTACCACGTAACCGTGCTACACATGTGAGGAAAGGAGTGCCCGTTACTGTGAGGAATAAATGCCAAAGATTGACATCTCGGTGTTGAAGTGTTTAGTCAATTAATGGCCCCACCATATGGTTTTAGACATGGGGGCGACAAGAAAATCGCAGTCTAGACACGAATTTGTCCCGGAAGAAGTAATGGTGGTTGGGATTAAGACTAAGGGTCCTGGGGCCGAATCTGTGTTCCTTCCAATTAAAAATTGAAGGAAAATGGCAGAAAAGTTTTAAAGAGGAGATGAGAAAGTGACCAGGAGACCAGAGAGGAGCGATAACAGCGAAACTCTACGAGGCAGCGGGAAAGGTGATATGAGACCAGCGAGACTAACGATACCAGTGAAAAGCTGCAAGGCAGAAGAAAGGAAATATATCAGCTTTCGGGAAGATCAACTAGATCAAAAAAAGACCCATGAGGTGGTAGGAGTAATCGAAAGGTGTGTGAAGGCAAACCCTACTTTATTTTCATTTAACGAATCTTAATCGCTAGGACATTTAGTGTAAGGCAGTGCTTCTCAAACTTTCAATATTTACGACCCAATGTTCAACTATAATTTTCATTGTGCCCCTCTCCATACAAGTAACAATGCAGTAATTCCATAATACTATACTTTGACGCTAAAGCTACAATACAACTTTAACCTCTTAAGTACCACCGTCGTATTTTTAAGTCTCTCTCAGCCATACGTTATTGGACGTATATATACGTCTTTCCGAAGCACGATCTTTTCTGTGCACTTCTATCCATAAAATTATTCTGATAACTTTGGAATGCAATAAAAGGACCTTGACAATGTTTGAGAAGGGTTTACTTAGATCAAAGTATTTCTTATTTATTCATTCCCCCCCCCTTCGCTCTCCTACGTAGAAAACGGAGGCATTGGGAAGCCAATCGCGTAACTTTTAATCGGCAGTGAAGGGAGAATTTATAAACCGTACAAATTATCAAAATAAGTGTTAATTTCTATGTATAATTTTATATATGACAAGCCCATGGTGTCTCACTGGTAATTATCAAACTTGTTCTTAACTTGTATTGTTAAATTAATTATAAAATCCATGGTGAAATATTGATACATTTATAAGTGTATTGTATCAGTGTTAATGTTATTTTTTTATTATTATTTTGTTAGAATGTGCCTTTAGTTTGTTTAGTTTCAGTAAACTAATAATTCTTTTAAATGATTTTTTGTTTTCGACTTTTCGATATGCTCGGTCCCCGTCGTAGAATTATCACGCCCCTCTAGGAGGGCACGCCTCACAGTTTAAGAAACGCTGGTGTAAAGAGATTAATAGACAGCAGAGTACCAAGTATCTCATAAATAGATGTGCTAACGTTATATCTTATCCTTACAATAGATATGTGTCAATCTGCGATAATTAATTAGCAAATAAAAACGTATTTATACTTAAGCTGAGTGATACATCCGGCTATCCGAAAATTAAAGAAACTTAGGGGTCAGAAAACTACACCCTTATGAACTTAGCTCAATAAATTAAAACTAAAACTTACGAAATTTATTGTATCCTAAATGCTACTTATATTTTTGTACGAATTATATAATTCATAAATAATAAAATAGTTAATATTTTGAATGACTGACTCACTTATATTACTGACTCTATCATACATTCTTATACGTTCAATTTATTTAAAAGGTGATACTTGACAATTTTAATACTTGCATGCTATTGTTCTGCTACAGTTACATATCTGAATTAATAAAAGGTAAGAAATAATTCCATTGTATACTTAATATTGTTCAAACCATAATTATCCTTATTCAGTAAACCAGGTCACGTTGCTAAATTTAAATTGTGAACTTACACATATACACGGTTATGATGTGTTAGCATTTGTCAGTTATGTAGTACAGATATGGCCCCAACGGAATTGGAAACTCTTTCCAAATGCCTGTAATTACACACACACGCCTTACAATCCCAAACTCGAATCATCGACGTCGAATTCCTATTACAGAAATGGATTTCTGTCAAGAACTCAGGGAAGATTAAAACCGACCGAAGTTTCCTGCATAGCCAATTCTCCCACAGACGCAATTATCGTTCATTAGAAACAACTTCCAAACAATTTCAAGTGCAGAAGCTCCAATGGAACTTAAAGCCTTGACAACTAGCGCGGAGCATCTATGCGTCAACATATCGATTCAATATTTCTTTTTAGGAAGGATGTAGATATAAAAGGCATTCGTCCCTTGTTGAATAGCAACAAAGCACCATTTTCTGCTCAGCGGGGGTGGACAGAGGGGGAGTATAGAGCTCCCCCACCCCTCGTCCCACCAAACGAAATTGGCCGGAGGGCTTAAGGGTCCGATCCGGAAGATGAAATCAGACAATTCTTTTCTTTCGTATCCAAAGAAATCTTGCTGGATCACTCAGTTGCAATTCTAAATACTGAGTGGGGTGGTTGGTTAGGCGAGTTGGTTGGGAAGGGGTCCTTTCAGTAAGTGGAGAGGCGGCCGCTTTTAAAGTCCATCTCACTCTCCCCGGAAGGGACCAAATAAAAATTGTATTGGTATATATTTGGTCTTTGTTCGCATTATTTTCTTTCAATTTATTACGGTGTGATATATGCACTCATTAAGCATTTTATGAAATATTTATAAAACTATTAACTATTTAAATAAAAGTTTCCTCAACTATTTATACGGTAATTATCTAAGAGAAAACGTTCGAAAAATTCCAACCTTCCAGAATTTCGAATTGGAGAAGATTTAAGTTATTTCTCGATTTCTGTGTGTATAAATATACATGTAAATATAATTTAGGTAGTTCAAATTCTTCGAGCAACTTCTCTTAAATAATTAAGGTGAAAATAGTTAATGAAACCTTCTATCAGACGTGCATTATTCTTTTAACAGAGTTTCAAAGGATGATGGGGAGGAAGACGAGGCAATGTAGTTCCCCTGTTGTAAGATTCCTGGGGTTGAATGGCCATCTTCAATGGATTATTCTTTCGAGAAGCCATTGATAGACGTCGCTGTCCGCACTTGAGAATAAAGTGCAAACGATATTTTATTGAGTTGATATTTTTTTATACTCTTTGAGTAACCTTTAAAGGAGTTTATTAAATTCTTTAGAGAAGGGGTGTCAACCTAACGGCCTGCGGGCCGCATGCAGCCCACAACGAACATTTTTGCAGCTTGGCCAATATAACGGAAGACAATAATATTTATTAAAATATCGAAAATTCTCCCGAAATAGGGAAAATAGTAGCAAAGAAAAGATGTCAAGTGTCAGAACGTAAACATTAAATTTTTTTCTTGTTTTTTAACTTATGTTCATTATTATGTATTATTCGAAATAAACTTAAGCTTCTACAAATATTGATTTTTGGAGCCTACCTTAAGTTCAACCTTCTTTGTTTGACCCATGTTAACCATTGAATTTGACACCCTTGCTTTAGAAAAAACAAGCATCTATTTTTTTTTGTTTTATAAATTTGTATTCTCTAGACTCCAATTTTAAATACATTAAAATAGAAAATTTGTTTCTTTTCTACAGAGAAAAATAATTGGTTTTAATTTATTACGATTATAGTACGAAAACATTTAAATTTATTACGATTTAAGTAGAAAAATTTACATTTTCTTGGAAAACAAAAATATATTTTTGATTGCTTATCGTAAGAAAAATGATTATTTCTGCTATTTATTGAATGCGCTATTTTACTGTGACGTCATTATCACATGATAACTGAAATTACGTTTTTACATGCAAGCAAACAATGTGCTTCATTGTTGCCAATTTTTGCTTTTTGCAGAAACTTTGTTTTGAAAAGTATTTATTGGTCAACAATAATAGCAAACATAGATAAACAAAAATATACTTGATTTAAAAGTACAGATATAATGTAATAATACTTTTTGAATATTGAAAACCCTTTTGAAGGTTCTTAATACTTAGCTTATACATCGCCAAGTACACGTCTAAGAACACATTTTTTAATTATTTTTTGAATTCACAATTACAATAAAAAGTACGATGACCTGCATTGAACATTCTTTTAAAATGTTTGAATAAAATCAATTTCCATGCCGATATTACATAGATTGATTAGAATGTAAGAAATAATTTGAGATTGACTTAGTATTGTTTGATATTATTTGGTAATATCACTCTTTAAATATCCTAACGAATTCATATTATATAGACAGGAAAGATTATTTCTTGTATGATTTATCGATTTTATCAAAGCTTTTAACATACACATTTATAATTATACTTACCGTTATCTAATTAAAATAACACTCAAAGTTTTAAACCATTTACTTTAATAAAATCTATCATTGCAGACAAACCACAAACGAAGTTTTAGGTCTAATTAGTAAATTAAACTATGCAACGCCAACTTCAAACACGCAAACTCATTTCACAGACACTATATTTACAGAAATGTATTAGACCAGCCTGCTTATTAGAATTCCAATCCATTTATGGGAAATGCGTTACAGGTGTTTTCGTTTGCGATGCGCGGAGTGCATACTATTTAAATATTCTAGTTCCTGCTGAACCTCATATCTCTATTTAAATAGACAGTGACTGACTGTACTTCCCTGCATATTTTGGATTATAAACATATGTAAATTTATTCATAATCATGAACCAATTCTGTGCTCTGGTCTCCTGTATTCTTAACCTTGCATCTAAGCAAACAAAGGGATGACAATGTTCAATGCGACACATGCATGCAGCGAAGTGCTTGATTCAGCGAATCACTGATTGTGAGTCACGCAGCAGAAAATTGGACAGTGACATAACAGAATCAACAGTGAATCCGTCTGCTCCTAGAGGGCGCATGTAGACCTGGGCATTCATTTTTTTTTAAATTTGTTGCTTTTATAATTTTTTCAGAGAATAAAAAATAGTGTAACTTGTGGTTATCACTTTAAAATAAATTATTATTTTTCTAAATATCTTGCGCATAGGAAATTAATTTCGAAAGCAAACGTTTGTTAAAGTTTACTGTATGTTTCCCTTTAAAAGCACGTACTTATTTCTGAGAATTTCAAATAATTACTATTTATCATTGTTTTGTAAAGATATTGAAAATTGATTTATTATATAATCTCATTTCAAGGTTTGTGATACAGCAGCGTTTCTTAAACTCTGGGGCGTGCTCATATCGAAAAGTCGAGGATAAAAGATTTAAGGGGACATGTTACTATTTAAGTAACAATTTTTAATTTAAGGATTTTCAAAATATTGTTGGTTGCCTCTTATGTGTGTATACTATGTAAAACAGATTTCGCGCTCAAAATTTCATTAAAAGCTAGCCAGTTAATTTTTTAAGGAAAAAACGAAAACATTTTGAAGTGATTTTAAAATGCTACTTCTACAAAAAATTACATACACGCATGAAATTTGATTTACAATTACGTTAAACCATGTATAACAAAAGTTGGTTTGAGTTTTGCGATAACATGATTGGTATTCGTACAATACTTCTTTTTATGAATGTTTATTGAAAATTCTTTAAAAAATGTAAATTCTGAGTTCAGTTATTTTTAAAAAAATAAGTATTGCTTTGACTCAAAAATGCACACCAACTTTTGTGACATGCACTATTAGCAACTGTTAAATAACTCAAAGCATTAGGCACAATAGAAAAAAAGCCTCAGCATTTTAAAAGAAGACAAACTCGTTATTTTATCCTCTGAGATAAGTAAGTTTAAAGTTTTGATTTGCCATAGGAATGTGAATAAAAACGAACGTAAAAGCTATTATAATTCTACGTTTTTCAAGTTTAGAGCTTTAAAATTTTATGAGGTTATAGAAAAGTATATATAAAAAATAATTTAGGCTAAAAAATTAGATTTGATTTTTGACCGATTTTCGTCAGTTGAATCGTACTGTGTCCCCTTAAAATTTACAAATTTACTGAAAGGAAGTAAAACAAAATAGAATTTGACACAAAAAAAGTAAAATACACATTTATACTGATATAATGTACTTATAAATGCATCAACGTATTTGATAATTAATTTATCATCACTAAGTTAGGAACAAGATTAATAATTTCTGATCAGTTGTCGTGCTAGTCGAAGTAATATAAACAAAAATATTAGGTGGGAAAATAGCTTCCCTCGAAATTTAAAAATAAGAGAAGTGAAGGAATCTATACTTAACATGGTTTTATAAAAGGTTAAGGTATCCAAACACGGTAAAATGACCAAATTTGGTCAAAATACATTTTTTGTTTTTATTTTGTTGAATAGAGCTATGTTTTTTGGATTTAAAAAGCATATTTTTTTTTTGTTTTTATGCTGCCTAGAAGCCAAGGTACGATTAATTTTGCAAAATTTAAAAAAAAAATGGAGTGGGTCATTAATCTATCAAAAGTGAGCGCTTAAATTCTTTAAAATTTATCATGACGAGTCTGACAGTTACAAATGTTATGAATGCATTTCTAATAAACTTTTTGAACCTGACATATATATTATTTTCTATAGAATGTGGTAAAATATTTCTTATTGAATGAATACTTTTGAGTTTTGACCTGTTATTTAAAAAATGGTTTCATAAAGAATGTCACATTTCTTATAATGTTTACTCGATCGTCTCTAAAATTTTTGAATTTTAATAAAACATTATACTTTTAGTACATTCTCTAGATATGCATCTAATTTGTCTTAGTAATACTTTTTTAATATAAGTTTATTGCTTTTTCTCTAATTGAAGTTTTTCAAAAATATTGCTAAACTTTCAATTTAACTGTGTGTTTTATAAAATTTAGATATTTTTTTAAAATATGTTTGTTAAGTATTAGTATCAATTGGTATCGATCCATAAAAAATGCATTTATATATTTTAGTATGTTATTTCTTAAAAAAATTGCTTTGAAGGTGTTCGGATACCTTAATGGATAATTCTAGTGGTTGGTAAATATAGAAAAATACAGTTTAGTAAGTAGAGCTGTGAGGTTCTCAGGTCAGATTTATTCAAAGTTTCCGGCCATGTTAAGGTGTTAAACATTTTCAGATAAAAAGTTTTTAAAATAAAGTTTTTATTATTAAATTTCTTTTATCACGGTAAAATGCATTTGAAGGCATATACTTTTAATGTTTTAAAATCATATTCATAAATTGTATCAATTAAAACCGTTTTGTTTGATTTTTTTTATGAAGCTAGCTGAATGAAGAGTTAAGAACTTCTGATTCTACGACGACATCGAAACGAACATGATAACACCGCAATAAAAACTGATGTCTCAATTATAAAGTATTTTACAAATCTTTCAAACAGACATATATTTATCCATAAATTTAATGTTTAAAATGGCTTGACTGTATCCCCAAATCCACCCTATTCAACAATTTGTGTAAAATAAAAAAGTAAAATTGTTTGGAAATTAGGAAATTGCAGGTAAATGAAAAGGTAAAATGAAATTTGTTTCTCCACACAAATGATGTGCGAACTGGATTGCGAAAAAATATTCTGCTTCTTAATGCTGATACTCACATTATAATTACCAAGTGCATGTATGTTTTATAGGGGAAAGGAAAGTAATTTAATTACTAATTTATGAAGGCCACTTTGAAAGGTGGGAATGTATCCAAAAAGGGAGAGATAGACCTCTACTACAGAATTTTGTTGCTAACATTGACAAAATGAAGTACAAGAGCATAAATAAAATGAAAACACTTCGCATTCGTGAAACACATAAAACCTAATTAGAGAGCCAAAAATCCTAAAACATCGATGGTCCATAGTTAACGCTGCTCTTATCCACCAGTAAGTTGGCCAAACAAGGAACATTTTGTCGCATCCATCAATTGTTTTTTAAATTTTCAATAGCAAAAAAAAAAAAAAAAATTGTGAATTTTGTTAAAAATTGACAATTTTTATATGATTTTGTTTTACAGGTCTTCTTATTAGCTTTATAAAAAAATACTACATTTATTATTTTCAAATCACTCAAACTAACAATGCTTTCACTTAGTTTTTACTGAAAGCAGATGTCATTACTTTAAGCAAGACGTCATACTTTAAAAACACTGATTTTTTTCTGTATGTCTTGTATAATAGTAGAGGTACTTCAACCTTCAGATTTACCAATCACTGTTTTATTAAAAAAATTATAGTCCCTTATGGGAATATAATTACTGTTTTCTTAAGTAATTTCATATAATAACTAATACAAAGTGTTCTAGTTTTTGTAAAAATTAAAATATCTCTTATCCTGAAAGTGATTTCACTAACGAATAGAAAAGAAACACAAGAAAATTTGTTCAAAACAAATTCATTTAAAATAAATGAATAAAAAATGAATACTTTTATGAATTCTTAATAAAATGAATTCATAAAAGAATTCATTTTATTTATTGTAACTATTTATCAATTTTTCCCATTTTCGTAATAATAATTTCTTTTTCTCTTAAATTTAGCATACTTTTCTTAAAATGTACTAAACAAATCTAGAAACCACAAAAAAAAAATCACTATATCTCCGTTTTTTTTAAAGTTGTCGCAACTAGTCAATTATATTAATGACTAGTAATTCAGTGTTTCGCAACCTTTCTGCATTTGCGACCCAATTTTTAATTAGAATAATCATAGCCTCCCCTCCCCATACAGAAACAATGTATTGAATGCAATAATTATGTACTTTGACGCTAAAGCTACAATACGACTTTAATTATATAAAAATTATCAATATAAGCATTAAATATTGTATACGACAGGCCCATGTGAGGCACTAATAATTATTAAACTTGTTTTTAATTTAGTATTGATTAATTAATTATCAAAAACATTGTGCAGCGCTAATACATGTGTAAATATATTATATCACTGTAAATGTGTATTTAATTCGTATTATGTCAGAATGTATTATGTTTTGCTTCCCAGTATAAATTAATACTTTTTTATATCTTTTATTTTCCATTTTTTATTATGCTAGCACCCCCCTCGTAGGAATTTTTTATGTATTCCAGTTGGAGATCTGTGGCAGTTTGCCGTTTTCTGTGCACAGTTTGAAGAAAACAAAACTCAAGAATGAATGGATGTTTATTAATGGCACACTTGTGTGTGTGTGTGTGTGTGTGTGTGTGAAGGATTATTGGCAAAGAACCTTGTAATTTTTGGACCATGATCAAGTGACGAGGGCGACAATTCAATTATTACCTCTTTCTCTCTTCTTCCACTCCACGTCAATGGGAAGACTTTGAACCTCCACATCTTTAACGTGCATCTTTTCCCTCTTACGACGAGTCTTCAAGGGCACAAAGTCTCGGCAATATTCAAGAGGGATGTAGTAAATGTAGATGTTATTTCATTGCAACCAATCAATTAGACGAGTATTGTTAGGAAATATATGCAATTTAAAGCAATAGGTTACATGTTCTCGAAAAAGTGATACGTTTTAATTATGGTCAAGATGTGATTACCGTTAAATCTGAAGTATAAGACGTACTTATTCTTTCAAGCTGCATTTTTAATTTCTGGGTATATTCGCCGTATAACGCGCATCTCCTTTTTCTAAAGAAGAAACTTGAAATGTACATAAAAGGTTCAGATATTTTACTCATTTGTTCGAGGTCATATCTCAGGTTTTTGATAAAATAGTATATGTCTATAAACTGTAAATCTTGAAGGTATCCGACTGGTTGCGACAATTTTTTTTTAAAAATATGGAGATATGGGATTTTTTTTTTATTTGTTTAGTATATTTTAAGAAAAATATGCTAAAACTAAGACGAGAAAAAGAAATTATTATTACTAAAATGGGAAAAAAATAGGTAAAAATTTACAAAAAATAGCCAAAATGCGGTCCATTATCTACCAAAGGTTTATAAATAAATTTTCAATTTTTTCATTCTAATGTGTTGCTATGTTATTAATTTTTGAAATAACCTTCAGCATAAGAGATATTTTCTTTTTTACAAAAACTAGAGCACTTTATCTCAGTTATTATATGAAATTGATTAAAAAAAAACAGAAATTATACTAACATAAGGGACTGTAAATTTTGTTATACACTTATGTCCATAAATTAAGGATAATTCAGAATCACACAGAAATTGAACTCTAAAATAAAAATTTCACCTGTAGAATTATCACACACATCTTGAAGAAGAATATGCAAATTACAGGAAACCACCAGATGGCGCGGATAGAACGTCACAATGACGAGAGTGTAAAAGAGGTATATAAGGAATGGTGGCAAAGAAGTAAAATTGTTCACAAGCGCTTTAAAAGCCTTTCAGTGCAAGAACCGAATAGTTTTGGCACAAAGGAAGCATTTGGATGATGTTTTACGTGGTAGAATTATCGGACGACTGGAATGTGGACGTACCCATCTGGAAGAAACCAAGAAACTTGGAATCTCCCAGAGTGTCATCTCCAGGCTTTGGCAACGATTCCAAGATGATGGTAATGTGAGTAGATGTTACAGCGCAGGTCGCCCCCAAGTTACAACGCCGAATGAGGACCGGTATTTGGCAGTTACTGTCAAAAGAAACAGACGGAGCACAGCATCAGACCTATCTCGTCAGCTCTCTTCAGCTACCGGTACGACAGTTTCAAGGCAGAACGTGTACAGAAACTTAGGGCACATTGGTCCATATGTTTGTAGGCCTGTCAGATGTGTTCCCCTTACCGCAACTCAGTGTCGCCTAAGATTAACCTGGAGTAGAGAGTATGCATTGTGGAAATCGCAACAGTGGTCTTGTGTGATGTTTTCCAACGAGTCCAGGTTTAGTTTGCAGTCTGATTCTCGCTGGACTTTCATATAGAGAGCGCCAGGAACCCGTTACCACCAAGAGAACACCATTAAACGACACCGTTACGGTGGTGCAGGATGGCTCGTTTGGGGAGGAATTATTCTTGGTTCCAGAACTGACCTGCATGTTCAGAGTGTAACGATGACAGGCCACATCTATCGGAATGTCATTCTGTAACAACAAGTACGTTTGTTTCGGGGCGCCATGAGGGCTTAATTTCTGTTTATGGAGGACAATGCCCGTCCTCACCGTGCAAACATTGTAGACGAAAGCCTTCAATCGGAGGATATCACCCGTATGCATTGGCCAGCATACTCACCGGACTTGAATCCAATAGAGCATGTGTGGGATATGCTTGGTCGACGAATTGCAGCCCGTCAATCCCCTCCCAGCTGTCTACCGGAACTTCGGAGGGCATTGCTTGATGGAGTGGTGTAATATTCCCCAAGATCAGATTGATAATTTGATACTCAGCATGCGTAGGCGTTGTAAGGCCTGTATTGCATCGTCCGGGAGACATACTCCGTATTAACCATCATTCTAACCGTGTTATACTGTTTTTTGTAAATAGGTTCCTTTTTGAAATTTGCTCCAGGGAGTAAAAATCGCAATTTTTATTAATTTTGTCAAACATATAGCATCTTTTTTGTTCTTTACCTTTTGTTTGATAAATAGATTTTACAAATAAGTCAAATTTGTTTTGCTTCTGTCTCTTTCTTTGCCTGAACTTCATTATCCTTAATTTATGGACATGAGTGTAAAACAGTGATTGATAAATGTAAAGATAAAAACAATTTTACTGTTATACAGAACTTACAAAAAAAATTTCATTTAATTATGTTCAAAACCTTTTTAGCAATTGCTGGCCTCGTTTGAGTATTTTCAAAAAAAAATATTTGAATTAAAACGCGTTTTAAAGTATGACATCATGCTTAAAGTAATGGTATCTGCTTTTACTAAAACACTTGTAGTGTTAGTTCTAGTGAACAGAAAATGATAAACTAGGTATTTTTATAAAACTTATAAGATCTCATATAAAATAAAATCATAAACAAAATTCTTCAACTTTTAGCGTATTTCACAATTTTAGGGAAGTCGGATACCTTAAGGTATCCGACTACGTTCGGAGACCTATTTTTTTATTTTTCTAAAATTCACTAAAAATTTTACATTTTAAATTTCATTTTTTGCACTATGATAAAAAACACAGTTATAAATAATATACATACATTAAAATTTACAAAAATTTAAAATTTTAATGAAATTTTAATGAAATTTAAATTAATTTTTTTAATTTTTTCAAAGGCTCTATTTTTAAAAATAATTTATATTTTACAAAAAAAATTGCTGCAGCACATTTTTCAAACACATTTCTAGAGGTTGTCCTACAAGTTTTAAATTATTTTCTTTTAATCAAAAGTTATAGCTAATCGAAGCTACAACCTATGAATTTCATTCAAATTTTCGATACTTTTATAAGGAAATCCAACTATAAAATCACTAAAAATTGTTCAATTTCTTAGCTGCTAGTCCAACCTCTAGATAATACTATTAATAACATTTGTGTAAAATTTCATACAAGTATCTCTATTGGCTCTTTAGATATCACATTTGAAATATCAAGAAATTTACAAAAAAACAGTTTTGAGAAAAATGCATTTAAACTTTATAAATGTAATTTCAAAACAAAATATCACAAGTATATTACTAAAACTCTAATGATTTATATTTAACACCTCCACTACTTGCTATTTTATTAAATTTTAACTTTCTTTGGGCCCTATATTTTTTTTCTGGCTGATTTTTAAAAAGGCAAAGAATGTTGTTTCGAGTCACTGTGCGAATGATGGCAAGAAATCTGTCATCACGCAGTGTATAATAATTTACATTTATGCCAAAAGCTTTCAAACAAACAAATAAAAGCTTTGTTAAAAATAATGACAGCAATATGGGTACCCAAAGAAAATGTTTTCAGCTCAATAAAAGTTTCTTTCAGAACAATTTGCCGAAAAAGCGCGTTAAATGATTTGTTTACATTTGTGTCACACCGTGGAGGCAATTTTATAATAAATGCTTATCAAACAACTTTGTATACACAGGTTTAACAATATTTAAAAGTTTCATGGAAAGGCTTACACCTTTATTTATATATATTTTTTCCGGTGGCTATTCTTCATTGATACTCACACCAGCTCTCAGCTCCATTTGGGCATGGTGCATACATGGGTATCTCTCTGATGGAGCCACCGAGAAAAAATGCCGCACTTAGCAGAGCTTTGACGTGATTGGTGTTACTGCCATAATAGTTTTGAATTTTATTAATCATAACACTGGAAAGTTTTTCTTTCCCACCGAGGTTTTTCTGGCTTTTTCTAAGTTTTCTTTGCCGAATACTCACTCTTTCTTAGAAGTATATTAGGCACTCATTTTATGACACTGTTGACATCAAATAGATCTTTAACTAAAATGTATCCTTGGGAATCACCATCACACACCATAGAAATCAACATTGTTTTAAGATCTCGTGGTATAAAATCACACAAAGATTTTGTACGCACAAACAGATTCCATGATTGAAGTAAATACCAGATGAATGCAGGAACACGCATGTTCGACTAGACATTTAGAATTCTACAAAACTTAGACATAATTTCCTAATCTGGAAGTTTCCCAGTGGCGATGGATAAAGTTTCTATAGAAACTTTTAGGGAAGAATGTCCATGTATCTGTCGTCAACGGATATTCCACATTCTCCAATTGACGTGTTGGAACATTTTGTAATGCTTTTTACTACCAACACAGCAGCATTCATGACATCTTTAGCCGTTGATGTAGCAGCAGCCAAGATATTTCTTTCACAAAGTCTATATGCTCTTTTTGCCATACGGCATAACATATTCAGCTTAGGACGTAACTTTTTCGCAGACAAATGTCATCTTCCAATAACTCACATTCCACAAATAAGTTGCAAATTAATTGAAGTTTGGTTTTTAAGCTTTTTAGTAGCTGAAAAATTGACAATAAAAGTACATTTGGAGCATTTTAAAGTCACATTAGAAGTCAGTCCAAACAAGTAATCTTCATGCAGGTACAGATTCTTCTCAAAACAATTGAAGAAACACAAATTGAGAAAAACATACTTCCCAAAATATTTAAATAAAATATTCCATAACCTCTTAATGTTCCATTAAAACATTCTTTGCACTGTGAAAAATTCTTCAGTGAATCCAGTTTTTGTTCATTACAAGTTTGAATATTTGCTACTTCCAATGTTTTTGTTACCAATCTACTGTTATCAGTCCACTGTTGCATTTTCAAGAAGTTATTTTTATAGTTTTATGAACCATTATAACTTGAATTTTTAAAAGCAGAATGTCTAGAAACCATCAACGATCAAAAATTGTACAATTAAATCAAAAAAAGTTAAGTTTTTAGAAGAAATTTAGGATCAAAATTCGTAAGGCACAAATCAAAACAAAAACATGTGAGGTCAGAAGAAACAAATGTTGCCAATCGCAAGAGTCGAATTAAAAGATCGAAATTGTTGCCCATCAATTAAATAATTAAAAAAATTGTCAGAAATAGTTTTTAAAATTATAATGGGTTGAAACTGCAAAAATTATCGGTAAAAAGCATGTTAAACAGACAACTTCCGGTTTCGATTTCACCACTTCCGGTTTCGAATGACAGCTGTAAATATATTTTAAACATCTGTAACTTTTTTTCTAATTATCGCACAGACAAAACAAAGACAGATTTAGAAAGCTAATTGCTTGAACTTTAAAATGGTAAAATAAAAAGGAAATGCGATTTTGACCGAAAATGGCATTTTCAACGTAGTCGGATACCTTAAGTTTATAAACTATACCGATACATTTAAATAAAGAGTATTGTAATGTATATAGAAGTCACTTTTTTTTATGCTCATCTATTTTGAAATTAAAGCTATCGTTTTTATACCGGCGTGTAAGTTTAGATTTTATTTTTTTATGATAAAAATGATTGTTAGAAGCCAGATTTTACGTTGAAACTTCTCTAAAAACTTATAAAAAAATTTAGGAACATTTATTTTAAAAATAAAAAGTTTTTGATTCGACAGTTAAATGTAAATCTTTATGCGCATATTTTTTTTTTCTTTGCAGAAACAGATTCAAATATTATTGTACTCTAGATTACAATTTAATGTTATATATATACAAGGGGTGATCAAATGAAAAGGTACGAAACGACACGGTGGTACAAATGTAGACTTTATTCAAAACATACACCATAGGCCTGAGCACAACGATCCACTGATAAACAAGCCGCAAGATTCCTTGTTCCCAGAATTCCTGTGGCTGTGACGAGACCAGTCCTTCACAATGTCCTTGAGTAAGTAGTCCAAGTGAAGCGCTTCCCTTTCAGGTGTTTCTTCAGTGGACCAAACACATAGAAATCGCAGGGCGACATGTCCGGACTGTAGGGCGGATGGTCCAACGTCTTTCATTGAACTTGTCCAGTTCCATTTGTGTGACTCTGGAGACCTGTGGACGCGCGTTATCATGGAGCAGAACCACACCCTCAGTGAGCAGCCCCGGTCTTTTGATCTTGATGGACCTGCGTAGGCATCAGAGTGTCTCACAGTACACATCGAAGTTAATGCTTTTTCTGTGCTCGAGGAATTCCACAGAAGCGTACGCTGAACGTCGAAAAAGACAGTGAGCAAACACCTTGCCTGCTTTACTTCACGGCTCTGAACATTTTAGGGGACGACGCATGCTTCCACTGCATGCTGCCCCGGCTTTGTCTCTGGCTCGTAGTGGTGGCACCAGGTCCCATCACCTGTGACGATCTGCTTCATGAAAGCGGGGTCTTCCTGATACCGAAACAGATGTTGTAGTGCTAGTCCCATACGCAGTTTCTTTTGCTGGTCGGTGAGCTGCTTCGGAACCCAAGAGGCACACACCTTCCGAAATCGCAACCGGTCGTAAACAATTGTCCACATGGTTTCATAGCTGAAATCCACCTTCAGCACCAACATTCGCAATGTGACACGCCGATCACTTCTCACTAGGTCGTCCACCTTGTCGATGAGTTCGCTCGTGATGACAGTGTTTGCCTGGCTAGTCTCTGGTCATCACCCACACTCTCACGGCCTGCACGAAAACGGGCACTCCATTTTCTGACAGACTTGTCAGAGACACATTTCTCCCCGTAAACGATCACCATCCGCCGATGAATAGCTGCGGTTTCTCACCTTCCGCTGTCAGAAATCGGATAACACTTCGC